>JANHGB010499283.1:0-114251 GCA_026283785.1 Coracopsis vasa
CACTGGAATGGGTTGCCCAAGGAAGTTGTGAATTCTCCATCCCTGGCAGTGTTCAAGGCCAGGTTGGAGAGAGCCTCGGGTGACGTGGTTTAGTAGGAGGTGTTCCTGTCTGTGGCACGGGGCTTGGAACTAGATGATCTTAAGGTCCTTTCCAACCCTAACTATTCTATTATTCTATGATTCTATCTTTAAGTCTGTCTGCAAAAAGGAAAGTTAAAGGAGTCTAAGTTCCTAGAAAATTTAAAGGGTTTTGGTTTGTTTTTTTGTTGTTTTTTTGTTTTGTTTTGTTTTTTTATGAAACAAGCATTGCTGTTTATACCAGGCATTACTACAGCTATAAAAAAGATGAGACAATGCAAAGAGAGCAAAATGATTTAGAATCAGAAGACTGATATAGAAAAATAGAAGACTGACTCAAGTACCTAAAACTTGTAAAAGAATAATATTATGCTGACGTGTCTGGTTAGTTATTACTCTTACAGAACTTAAAAAATCAAGTAGTTGGTCTATTACCAGCTTCATTTGTGGTGTAAGGCAGAAGTCTTGAAGAAAACTTTTCAGTTGTCAGCATCTATGTCCTTGAATACCTTCAGAGAAAGAGGAGGACTTAGAAAATACTGTCTCTACAGCAGTCACCATTTGTAATTATGAGCTATTGCCTGAATCTATTAGCTATGAAGTTACCTTTTTGCCCAGCATAAATAGCCTAGAATTTCCTGCAAGGAAATTATATGAAGCATCAATAAGGAATGATATTACATTTTTAACTCAATATGACTATCGTTACTTGGCATTTATCTTTTCTTACTGATACCATATTTGGCAGCAAGTATCATAGAAGACTATGAAATTGTTGCTCTGTGTTTTGTTTTCATTGGTGTTAAATTGTTCTGTTCAGTAATGGCAGTCATCCATTCTGCTTGGTTCAGTGGCTCCTTGGTATTTTGTTTTTCTTATTGTGCTTTGTAAAGAGAGCGATACGTAAAGATGCAGTAGTGCTGTGATGGTTCCAGAGGCAGTTGACCATCAGGGTGTTTGGATAGAAATGTTTTTGTACACACTTTAAAAGGGTGCAGAATGAACTTCACCTCACTGCTGTGGATATACCTGGCTTTGGCACTAAGATAGAAAAGCAAGGAAAGGTTCCTGCAGCCTTGTGCTCTCTTTTGTGATCTAGCTTCTCTGGTCCTGTGGCAAAGACAACCTAGACCTAAGAAGAAATCTCAGCTTACAGTAGACTCTACATTTAATTATACTTTATTCGATTGCTGGCTTGTGCGCCTGACATAGAGAGTTTAATAAAATATTAAGTTTGATTTCTCAATCCTTTTGTAGTCACTGCTGCCTTTGAAACACAACTGCCTATTAATCACTTTGTAGTTTTAAACTGCATAGTTTAAATGTAGACTGATATTTCAAGTACCTATTTCAGCAACTAACTTGGATATCTGGGTTATTACAATACTTCCGTATGCCGAGCAATAACTTTGATATCTCAGATGTGTTTATAAATATTGACATTTTACTGTTGTGTTTACTTCCTTTCAGTTTCAAATAAGATAGCATATATAAATTTGTCATATCTTCCTAACTCCTAAGTAATATTTAGATCTTATCACCACATTCCAAAACATTTACATTATGTGTAGCCTCTTTTTTCAGTAGAATTTTTCACTAAATTCTGCGTGCTGTCATCATGATGTACACAAAGAGCTTCTACAGGAACTTGGGATATATTTGAATAAACAATAAATTTTCAGAGTTCTTGGATATTTAAATATATTCTTTTAATGATCCTTTAATAGTTCAGATTTGAGTCACTGAAAATTACATATCAATTGTACTTACAACATGCAAGGCAAATTTGAAATTAACACTGGTGTATAAAATTCAAAACATATTTAAATAGTTAATGTCAAATGGTATGATCAGGGTGCGTTAGAAATGAATGTGCAGAACTTTGCAACATAACTGTTTTTTATTCAGTTATAGGTGCCCAGCGCAGGAGAAGTCCCAGTGCCCTTGCCATTGAAGTATTTGAATCACATTTGGGAAGTCATATTTTACAGGTAAAAAAAATGGCTTTTCCAAGAAAAATAAAAGTAATTATCTACTCATATTTCTGTCAATAACTTGAATAGTATTGTTTTCAGCCCTACTTTTAATGAGATTTTTTAATTTTTTTTAAGCTCATATTTCCTTCTTTTTAGAAAGCCCTTCTTTGACTGGAAGAATGTTAATGAGAGGGAGGGCAAGTATTATTTAGCTGAATCACAATATTTTGATGTTTAGAACTGTACAGTAGGTGTTTGCTTGCAGAAGGCCTGTATGTATTTGTGTGTGTGTACAAAACAGGATTTTGTGGTGTTGATTTCATTTGCCTTATGTGTCACATAGAGATTTAGGGCTTTTTCCCCCCACTTTGGTTTATGAGCACTGCTTTCCTCCCTGATATCCCAGTTGTCAAATTATATATCACAAATTCACAATTTACAAGAGCAAAAATAAACAGCATCATGCCTCTTAGGTCTCCTTAGCTTTGAGATAAAAAATAATCTGATATTTGTCAAAGAATTTAGTCACACTGTAGAATTTGTTATATTCCAGGAAGATTAAACTGAAAAACAATGACCTGATGGAAACATTCCTATGCATGCTTTGTTTTTTCAGCGTTACTACAACCTTTTTTAGGTTGCAGTAATCAAATGTGTAGCAGAAGTGGTTAAGAACAAAATGTGTTTTGTCAGCAAGGCGAAACCACAGCACTACAGAAATAAAACCCACATATTATTTTCCAAGTGTGGCACTGAGGAACTGCCTTAGCAATGAACACAGCTTCTCCATGCAAATATATTGCTTGGTGTATTATCTTTTGAGAGGTACGAAAGAGGTAAATTAGGATATTATCATGAGAAATATTCCACTTAATTTGAAATGATTGAGAGCTACCTTTCTGTACTAACTCAGCTGTGGCATTCAAAAGCACTGCGGATAACGTCAGATTTTTCACATCTTTATAAAGTAACTAAATGCAGAATAGCAACAAAAATAATTTTAGGAAAACATGAAATTAATTACTGTAATGGATTTTTCTTTGGAACACAAATCATGAATGAGGTAACTTACCTAGTTGTACACCCTTGGCAGAGGTCTAGGTCAAGGTTTTGATTCTGTAAGCAAATACTTGTGTTATAGTTGCTGTATCAAAGATATCTGTACCAATATCTACAGTGTTGTGTTTGCATTTAAAACAGAAATGCTGTTATGCAGTCTCATAAGTGTAGAAAAAAATGTAGAAATAGCAGTTTTGTGATATTTCAGTTTATGAAATTTGTCAGTGTGCTGTTTTGGGTATGTAAACATGTACTATATATCTTACAGGTGTGGTTTTTACAATATGAATTATAACAAATATTTAGATAAAACCTTGTTGAGACAGATTTATGTACACTCCTTAGGTATTACGCATGACTCTTTATAAATGAAAATGAAAAAAACCTAGGATGGACACTTAAAAAAATACTTGACATTGAGTTTTTCACTTACCGCATATTAAAACAATTAGTGTTTTTTTAGTTAAACCAGGTTCCCCTTTTGGTTTTGGTGGGGTTATTTGGGGTTTTTTTTTGTTTGGTTGGGTTTTTTGGTTTTGTTTTTTTTTTGGTTGGTTGGTTGGTTGGTCGTTTTTTTTCTATGTGATAAAATGTTTTCAGGGTATAATTTGATCATGGTACTAGTAAAAAAACCCCTGTATTGCCCTTGTAATTGAGGATTTTCAGTCAAAATCACCACCAGCATCATATTAAATATCTGTTGAGGTGTGGCCTTTTCAGAAAGGGTGGTGCTTTTACCAAATTACTCCCATTAATCTCTCAGTTAATAATAGAAAGTTCCAGTCTGACATTTAAAAAAGGATAGACTGTTGATGGATAAAGGACAAGATGAATTAATAGTGGTGGCAAGTTTATCATGATATGTTAAAATCTTGTCTTATTTTAGCAGAATAATCAACACGTGGAGAGAAAGTCTAGGTCGTGCATTCAAATGCTCCACTTTTAGCAGATCTGAACAAACTTCAGAGTATTCCCTTTTGGCCTTATACATAGATAATAGAAAGATAATCTCCAGAAGACTGATTTTTTAAACAATGGGACAGATTCTGTGGTGTAATACAATTATAACAAGTTCTCATTTAGTCTGCTTCTCCTGGAAATGATTTTCAAAGCAGTATTGTTGTAAGTATTGTTTGCAAGTGAAGTAAACAACCTTGATTGTACCTTGGGAATACGTGTGTTTGATTTCAAAGTCTGCTGAGGAAGTTGAATTAATAGTTAGTTTGTTTAATCCCTTTTGCTAATAATATTTTGAAGATTGAGTTAAGTGTAAACTCAGAAATTAAGGAGCCTCTCTAATCCTTCTAATATTTTCATACTTCAAAATTTATTGACAGACACATGAGAAGCATAATACAGTATGTTTAAGAAAAGTGGATATAGTTTGTTTATAGTAATGTTGTAAAAACAGAAATGGTGTCACATCTTGTGATATTTTACATCTTGATTCTACAAGCAAGTAGCCTCAGTTAGTCATGTCAAAAATTTTCCAAGCCGCAGCCGGTTGCTATATATCATTTGGGGCCTACAAGGATGCCGGAAGGGGATTCTTCATCAGGGACTGTACCGATAGGAAAAGGGTTAAACAGGAGACATTCAGGTTAGCTGTAAGGAAGAAGTTCTTTACTGTGGGGGTGGTGAGGCACTGGAACAGGTGGCCCAAAGAAATGGTAAATGCTCCATCCCTGGCAGTGTTAAAGGCCAGGTTGCACAGGGCCTTGGGCAGCAAGGTCTAGTGTGCGGTGTCCCCGCCCAAGGCAATGGGGTTGGAACTAAATGATCTTGATCTAAGGTCCTTTTCAACTCTAACCATTCTATGGTTCTGTGATCATGCTGAAGAGATTCCCAAAGTAGGTTTGAAGCCAAAGATGCTATCCACTGTGTGCTTATGGAAAAAAGACACCACAAAACATGAATGCCCAAATGCTATTATATCAGAATCTTCACATTTAAAAGTCTTTTAAATGTTTACCAAGTAAAATCACCTGAATGATGAACCATAGAAATGCTTGTAATAGAGGAGAAAAATAGATGATGGCAATATGTTAATTTTTTGACAAAGTTTTTGATTTGCCAAATTGTGTGCTTTATCTTCCACATTCTTCTTCTGGGAAGTGGTGTTATAATGAGAAAAGACTTCTAGTAAAGACATCTTCAGTTTTACATTTATATATGTATATATTATATTTGTTTATTAAATACATCCAGTAAAAAAATATTGCTGCTGGTACCTGCCATTCAAAAATTTGGCTGAATTGTTTGGCCTGATTGTAAAAATTAGCAAGAAGATTATAATTTTTTTCAGGGCCCCTGGATTTTTTCTGTAACTTCATTGCTATTGAAAAGGTGGGGAAAAGGGTCAGTAACCCCATATTCTTCATATAATCAGGAATGATCAGGAAATGTAGAACTAAATATAGAGAAAAGGGAAAGTTAGTGAATATATTTGCATATGCAAATTAGCTTAATTGATACTGCTTGCCTCTACAGGGATTTTTCATTACAAACTGGAGTGCTACATTGTTCAGCTCATATTGAGTAATTTAGTAACTAATGAGACCAGTTTGCACTAATTTGCATATGATAAATGAGCTTAATTGCAGTAAATAACTTGGAGGCATAATTACTTAATTTTCCTGTGTTGCATGGCTTTTAAGTTCACGTATGAACAACTCAAGATAATTTTGCATATTTAAATTAGTTGCTTTTAAAATTCTTGAACAAAAAAGAGCACACCTTACAGTTTGAACTGTAAAACAATTAAAAGTAAAATGTACAGTATTTTAAAATAAAATCTAATATTTTTAAAAAAATATTTCTTCCTTTAAAAATGACTTATTAATAAATACTTGTATTTAAACACGATGCAATAGTTTTAAAGACGGAATAGAATAGAAAGATGGCATTAGTAATAGTAATAGAACTGTGTATCTGAACTGTAGGTAGCAGTACACGGTTTGTATGTCTGCATACAAAAGTGGTAACTTTCATAATTGCATTCTTTGCTTCAGCAGTGTCTATTCAACTGTTAAGAAACTGTAACACTTTCGTATAGCATTATACTACTGTACACAGTGACTTAGACACTAGTTGCCTTAAATTGTCTCTACTGTGTCCTACCTCTGCCTAGTTTTATTTGAAGAAATCCTTAAATCTTCGAGATACTGAAGTGTCAGTGCAACAAAGATGTCTCTCCTTTTTCTTTTCTTTTTTTTTTTTTTTTCTTGGTAGACTTTTTAAAGAATTGATAGAATTAAGATACTGAATTAGACAGGGAAGAAAATCTCAAGTACCTAACTACCAATCTCATGAACAGCGAGATTTGTTGTGCATCTGTGATTTACAAGTGGATGACAATCACTGAATTCTCCATCTGTGCCATAAAGGGGCCTGTCTACCTTCCTAGAAGCTTTTCCTAAGACTTCTTGAATGTTGTCTTGGAAATTTTGAGACTTGCATTTACCTTGTACTTTATATTGTACCTTTTTCTCCCATAAAGAAAGTATTTTGTGATGAACAAAGTTCATCGTAATAGCAGTATCAAATTCAAGGGGGGAAAAAGTCAGGTTCTTATTAAGATCAAAGGAGAGGCAACCTCAGCGCACACATTCTGACCTTATGGGCTGTTTTCTTTGTTGTCACTGAGTCAAAAGCCACAAGATACAAGCCACTTAGCTTGGATGGAGGTGTTCACAATTCAGAGACTTATGGATGTAAACCAGATCCTATACTGTATGTACAGTTGTGTCCAGGATGACCCAGTAAAGTCAACTGTAGTATGCAGAAGGGCCTGTAAGCCCTTGTTTTACTTCCTAGCAGCCTTTAGATCAGCACAGTCTCGATCATGCGGTCCTATAATGGGAGCAGAATTTCAGCTACTTGGAAGCTGCATCTGGGTCAAATGCTGCAGTTTGGCTTTAATCCATGCAGTGGTCCCAGGCTTTCTATGAACGAAAGGCAATTTGATATTTTGTGAACATACTTCACATCCTTGTCACTCCACTGGAAGCCTCAGTTTGTGGATGGAACTTCATGGAGGTTTAAATGTGTCATTGCCTCCAACCTATAGAGAAGCCACAGGTTATTACACCCGTTGATGTTATTTCAGCTTTTCTGAACAAAGAAACAAAGGACCCACACCCCATGGACATAAGAAGCCTGACAAATTGCTAGCATTGTGAACAACTGAAAGATGTTGTTCATTCATTTTTTTAAAATTACTTTTATTTTATTAATGCATCCAGCACTTAATAATAAGAGTAACATGAGACTGTGCAAATATATCCTCTATGTCAACATAGTATTGTACTGTTCTGTAGGGTGGGTTCCTTATTAATTTTGAGGTAAATGTGTGAGATGAATGCAACATCTCTGGTTTCTAGTGAATCATTCCAAGTGATGCCACTACCATATAGAGTAGCTTAAATTATATCTGGGTCAACAGGTTATTTTCTGGAACATGTCAGATAAGCTTAAGTTTCCTCAGGATAAAGGAAAATTAATAACAGTCTCCTAATTCCAAGGGAGCACTCTAACAGTCTTCTCTTTGCAAGTGGCTACTATCTTATCCACCTCCACTCCTAAAGTAAAAGAAATCTGTCTATGATTGGCATAGAAAAAAAGAGGAAAAAATCCATTATACAGTTTCACTACAGTGCTTAGTCATGTTCAGAAGATGTTGCTATTTACCTATAATAACTATATTAGAATATAATAAGACAAATGACGCTATTCTAAAAACATCTTGATGGAGACCATGTGGGTAAAGTTTCCATACATTGTAAACATGAATGTTCCACAGGCAAATGATTGTGCAAAACCTGTGGATCTTTTTTGTTAAGGCAGATATCAGTGAACAGAGCAAGTTTTTTGCTGTTTTGCAGTAATGAATGATTGTGGATGAAGGTAGAAGAGATGTACACAATTAACAGTGTCATGGAGAAACAGAAGTTTCTTCCATAGTGAAAGCAAGTACTAATACTTTGCCCTCTAAGCACGCTGTTTGGGATTAAAATCAGCCTTACAGTGTAGATAATCATAATTGAACATGAAAATACATACTTCAAGAACTTGTCTTCCCCCACAAAAGTCTGAGTATTGTAAAACTTTGGAGTGTTTCAATTAGATACAAGCAGTAGAAAAAACAAGTACAAGTTGACATTAAGTTTAGAGGTAGTTCTGTGGCTGGATAGGCTATAGGTGAGGGGAAGTCTCATTTCTTACAATATTTGAATTATTACAGGGAACCCCATCTGACAAGAAAATAGGGAAAATAGGAAGGTGTTTGAGTGCTATAAAGTATTAGGGAGACAATTTATCTTCTCGTTTGCTTTCTTCTGTTGCTCTGAGTATAATGTAATGAGGTTATCTCTGTATAACACTAGTCAACACAAAAATAGTGACATGAGACTAAAGGTGAGGAAGCAGCAGCTGATAGTGCTGATAGAAGATTTTTCCAGGCTGTGAAAGGTGTTAGCAGAAAAGGCTTCTGCTTGCATGGAGATTTAGGAAGGGCAGTTGCTAATGATGTCAGTGGTACCCTTTCTGAGGATGAGATGACTGTTCAGCTTCTTTCAGCCTGCATTGTGTTAAAGGGGTAGACTACCAACTGACCTCTGCTAGCGTGTGTCAAAGGCATGCCAAAAGAGGAAAATGTTAAAAAGGTGTCAAAACTTAGGATATGTTGAAAAGCATAGATCTATGCTGTCTGAAAGTAAAGATTCCTGGGATGAAGTAGTGGTTAAGTTACGTATCAGAAGCCAAAAATAAAGTGGAAGTTAGAGGAAATAGTTGTTACAGATCAAACCGCACAGCAAAGTGATCCTGAGCTACTACTTGGCAGGGAAGAGCTGTGCATAATGCAGCAAAACAGAATGAGTACCTAGCAAGTCAGAACTGAAGGTTTGGTGACCACAGAAACTTCTATGAGGCAATTTCCGTAAGGCTCACATGTAGTGTGCTTGATATACTTAAATTTTGAATCTGAACCTCCTCATTGTCGTGTGTTTTCATCAGTTTTATTCCTCTGATTAAGTGGCATTCAGGTACAAAATCAAAGGGGGCACCAGTTGCTCTTAATGCAGTGCTGTCAAAAAATTGAACACAGTAAGGGAGAAAACCAGACACTTTATCGACATTTGTATCCGAAATCAAAAGCATTCAGAAACTATGTTTTATCTAGAAAAGCTGACAATTGTATAAAGTTCAAATTAGTCATTCAAAATCAGCAAAAACCCAATAATAAATGGGATGCTGTAATGTCTTAGAATAAACTGAACAAAAATTATTGATTTATGATGTAAGAGATCAGAGTATATAAAAGGAGGGAAGTGCACCCTTCTGAAATAAATACAGTTTCTAAGTGGACAGGACCAAAGAAAATAATCTGGATTATTCTAAGTACATTAAATTAGGAAAAAAATGTTACCAAAAAAAAACCCCAAAACAAACAAACAAACAAAAAAACCCAAGCACAGAAACAAGACAAGAGAATGTCAGTATATAGGAAGTGTTATCTTAAGAAAAAGACAGACATGTAAACTACTGGAAACAGTAATTTGGGGTGACATGAAATGTCTGGTTATTAACTGCTCAAACACCTCACCCAAACACTGTGTAAGGGCAGGAAAACAGCATAAATGCTGATATGTTGTGAAAAGAGCCATAGGCCTCCGGTAAGAACAAATTCGTATCTTGCTTTGCAGTGTGCCTTTCCAGGGATAAGGCATCTCCAGTAGCAGTTTCCTCTTTATGATTTAAGGGTAGATGCTATTTCATCTTTCTGCAGCTATGTGTATAATCTACATAGGAATCTGTTCAGTTCTGATCACCAGTCTCTCCTCAAGTACTTTGTAGATTGATAGTCCCCTGAGAAGATCATCCTCTTGTAATAAAAGAGTAAATTCTTATACCTAATGTTAATTTATTTAGAACTTTAGAAATCTAATTGTGCATTTTATACTAGCGTAAGTAATTCAGAATAATGGTATTTACACCTGAAAAGAGCCAAAACCTCATTCATGGAAATTTTAATGTTGTGGGCCTCTATTCACTGTTGGATGCTCTTCTGCATTTTAAACATGTTAGCGCCACTGAATGCTATGATATGTCTCTCATTTTACACCAGTTTAAATTTAACAGAGGTTAGCCTGATACATTGGATATTTCTAAAAAGGGCTAGGAACAAAGGCTGAATCAGTATCTGAAAAGGTTAAAGGAGTTGCACAGACAACATTGTTACAAGGGACATCTCAGGTCCATTAGTTGGAGCACATAGCAAGAGGATTTCCTGGGTTCTGGAGACTGAAAAGGTGCTAATTTACATGCCCCAATTTGTCCCAGTCACAATAAGTGCATCAGATTGACTCCATAAAGGCAGGGCTTTCAATCTGGAGTTATGGCAAAGGTACAGCATTCTAGCAGTTGCTGCCCAAGGGGTTATATGGTAAAAGGAGACTGGAGGACGGGTGGGAAATAGCAAATTGTTTTGCAATTGGAGCTTGAAGCCATACACTTAAAACTGAATTTTATATGGCAAGTCTATATAAAAGCGTGCAGTTTCATTTAATAAAAAATATTTGATCTGAGCAGGACACAGCATACCATAGCGTGTCATTTAATTCCTGAGAAAGTATTTGAAGAAAATGACATATCTCAGCGCTGTTTGTTGACCGTTTTGTTGTCACCTGCTGAGTGTTGTCATTTCCATAGCCAGTGGGCTGCATTGAATCAGACGGAGGGAATAGGTTATTAAAAGAAATGGAGGACTTTCTGCAGCCTGTAGATGCTGAAGGAGGAATTTTTCTTCAGATACATCAAAACAACTCTATTTAATGGAGTCTACATTCAGCTATGATTTGGGGTTTAGCCCTATTTCACTCTGAAGTAAGGTGGCTTGAAAAGTATAGACAGCATAAACTAATGTGTAGGTTCACCAGAAAGAATTACACCTTCTATAGTGTTTGTAAAGATGTAGGTGAGGACAGTAAGTGTCCTGGTTTCAGAATGCCTTGTTTCCTTCTTTCTTTCTTTTTTTCAATCACAGCATTCATCAAGAAGTGAAAAGGGTGTTGATTTTATATAAATAAATAAAAATGTAGAAAAGTAGATTTCATTGCCATGCTGTGCAAGTTAACTGCTATTTTTCTTCACTTTCTTGAAAACATTGATGACAGTTTCAAAGATTACTATGTACCTCATTTCAGGTCTTATGAAAACAAAAAGGACTAGAAATAGGCTTTTTAAGGATCCTTTGTACTCCTCTGCAATAAAAGTGAAGGGCAGCAGTATGTGCCCTCTTTTTCCATGGGAGCTGGCAAAGGGATAATGTTGGAGACTGCATACAGAGAACCCTTAGGTGGAAGGCACAGTTGAGATTCATGGGGGTTTTGTTTGTTTGTTTGTTTGTTTGTTTTTCCAACTGTGATGTCTAAATAGATATAAAAAATTAAATACTGACATGGAAGCTGTATGTTCAGCCTGCCCAATTGCTGTAGAAGCTGGAGCCCCAGATGCAGTCCTGTATCCCCTGGATTTTACTTGGAAAGTGCAAGCACCTTTATACAGACTTTAAATCACGTAACATTTAAGGGAATACAAATATTTTTGAAATAAATGAGTCAGGCTTGTAGAGCAGATTCTCTGTTCTGATGTATGTTATCGCAAAACTTGATTAAAAGTGGTTGTTTCCATTAGTTGCTGCTAAAATGTCACTTTATTAGAATTTCTACCTATACAGAAAATAAAAGAGGGGCTATGGAAACAAATGATAACATTTCCAGAAGTGAGGTAATTGTGTATAATTACATTGTATCACATTTTCTTTGGGGGGATATTTAATAAGGTCACATATGCAAATCAATGCCGGCTTTTATTCATTAATTATGCACAGCACTTAGCCAATGGATTGTCATTGTCTTTCATATTTTTTCTTTTATGAGGAGAATACTGTTTACGTGTACCATCGTACATTACTATAAGACTATACCTCTTTGATAGTGTCTGAATTCAGGTTTGATTTAATGAATTGTAAATCCTTTTCTATGTATTATAGGTAGTCATTTAAAGTGTACATCATTGGCTTGCTTTGCACTTAGTATTTGTTATTCCGTTCTTCCATTCAATTGTATCTTCTGCTCAATATAAAGGATTTTAATCTTTATGACTACATTCATGTTTTTTTGAGCACAGAAGTGGTGGATTATTTGCCTTTAATGCACACCTTAAGGAGAAAAAAAACCTGTGATGAGTCTATGTCTAGAGTTCAGAAGTCCTCCTCACATTTCAAGAGAGGCCTACAGCAGAGAACAGTCCTTATAATGGACACCTTCTTTGCTATAGCAGTTGTCTCCTAGCCCAAAATAATTGATAAAGCTATTTTGATGTTTGCTTTCAAAAAAACAGGATTAGATGGAAGTCTTTTTTTTTTTTTTTCCCCCACTTTAGTTTTTCCCCTCCTCTTACTGTATGTAGTGTAGGAAGTGGGAAGAAGGGAGGCACTAACAGTATGGGACTGTCAGCTTTCTTCAGGCTATGAATGGTTAATAGTCCACAGTATGAAAGCAGTGTTAGTTTTATCAAAAATGAATGAAACAAAGCCAGAGTTTGCATGGAGGCCTGATACATAACAGACCTGTAGCCAAACAAAATCAAAGACAGAGTATAATCCTCCCATTGAAGAAAAAGGGTTAAATATTATTCTAAATATAGATAATAGTTATCAAAATATATATTAGAAAATAATTCCAATTTTCAAGGTTACAATGTTGTATGGTCTATCAAAAAAGGAATGAATACTTGGTTTCATTTATAATAACCCCCAAGCTTATTGTCCTGAAAATTAAAGTCATGTTTCCATGGTTTTTGTGTCTAATTTCTTGCATGTAGCCATTTTTTATGTGTTGCAGCTTGCACACAAAAATAAATGTTTTTAGTTAAACACTAGTTGTAGGCTCCTAAAGCAAAAATACCTGTGAAAGAACAGACCTGTCCATCAGCTAGCCAGCAGAAGGTACCATGCCTTCCTGTAGAAAGGCCTGCTCTTGTCAGTGGCATTTGAGGGCATTGTAGGGATTCTTATTTGTGGCTACTTAGGCCCACACGCATTTGCATTTTAGGATGCAGTAGTCCCCATTAAGTTGGCCACATGCTGTGGGAGGGGAAGGGGGTTGCTTCATGTCTAGTCCTTGTACATTTAGGCTACTGACTTTGTACTGCCCCCCACATTTCCAGTGTTTGCCAACAGCTAATTAGCAGCATTTGGCATTCATACTACAAAAGTTTCCCAAACTCCCAAACAGATTATTCCTGATGAGGGTATGAATTATCTACATGTAGGAGCCTTGGCAGTGAGTGACTGTAGCTGCTATTGCTGAATTTAGGAGCATGTATACCCTTAAGCCCTCCTCTGAAATGGCATTCAGTGACCTCCCTCAGGGAGAGGCTGTGATTTTGGAGACTCCAAATGTAAATGGAAAGTGGCCTTTCCCATTTCTTACCTGAGGAAATGATTAACATTTCTTAATTTATGGGTATTATTAAGCTTTGCTCCCAAGTATAAAGGTATTGTTGCATTCTCAAATCAAGGGGAAAAAACTCACACTCTCTCAGAGTAAGAAAGAAAAACAGTTGTAACAACATTTCAGTTAAAGAGCACTTTATTTTCTTTAGTGTCAAAAATGTGCCTGTCAGGAGTGACGCATGCAAATTTTGGAGTAGGTGTAAACATGATGGTGCTTTTTTTTGTTTTGTTTGTTTGGGGTTTTTTTGGGTTTTGTGTTGTGTTTTTTTTTTGTATTTTTGTTTGGTTTTTGTTTTTAGTTTTGAGGGGTTTTTTTACCATACAGAGCATTTTAAGGTGGCATGTTTTCCTTTTTATAATAAAGTCTTTGTGGTGTCATCCAAATCTCATACTTGCAATTCCTGGTACTACATCTAACAGTAAAAAATTGTTTAGGATTAAAAAAGCAATGGTTGGTATCAGCAGAGCTCCGTAGCCGCTAGACAGGGAATAACCATTTACACATTTTATAGATTCACTGCACCTGCAAGATTTCATCATCTGTGCCTAAATCACCAGGAACAGTAGAAATACTGGAATTTGATAGTGCAGTGACATATGAAAGCATTAAGGGGTGCATACTGTGCTCAGATAGTACTACTTAATAGAGAGAAACCACTCACTAATCCAAGAAACATGACTACAGGGCAGCAGCAGGCTGACCCGCAGCAGACAATCGGGTTTATCAGCAAAGCCAGAAGTAGAGCCAGAAAAAGAAAGCTGACATCCAGATGCTGGTGATACAGGCGTCTTACCCACACTTGGGCATATGGGTCCTGCATCTGTCAGTGTTACACCAGCAGTTGGCTCCCAACCTGGAGCAGATTCTATATTCCCGATGAGGTATAGATCCCAGCCAGCACAGTCACTGAATGGATAAGCCAAGTCTTCTGAATCAGTTCTGTTATGTTTGAAAGGCCAATTTAGGTCGAAAGATGTCCTGTGAGATTGTGCTCTTCCTATTCATGGCGAGACTGTGATGCATAAGGTTTTTTTCTGCTTATGCAGGCATATAAAAAGCAGCGACACAATGAGGAAATGACAGCATTCTCTAAATGCCAAAGGAAAAGAATCCATTTGAAAGGATTGGAACTTACATGTGTTTTTTCTCATGTGGAAAAGAAACTTCGTTTATATTTGCTTGTTCATTCTCCTGGGAGAACCAATCTGGGTTCCTGAGTCAGCCTTGATCTTCAGAAACCCTGAAGTAACTTCTCTTTATTAAAGAAGTTTTCTTCCTATACTGTGCCAATTTCAAAACCCTGTGAAGGCTAAATCCATTTGTGCCACACTGAGCAGTCTCAGAGAGTGAGAAAATCCTGTGACAGAGATAAGGACTCCTGCCTCCCCTCTTCCCTGTATTTTCTCCTTCAGCAAGGTTCTTTATCCAATACAGCTTTTCACTGGTATAACTAATAGGAGGACTGTCTTTCAAAGAGTTTGAAGTAGAAGTATTCATTTAAGGATGAATGCTTGACACCAAGAAGCATCAAGGACACTCTAGGACCGAGAAATGCAGCGCACTGACCTCCTTTACAGGATGAAGGTGTAAAAGAACTTGGAATGGAGGCTTAAACCATCTTCTTTAATTGGCTGTAATCTCCTTCAGAGGTAGCTGTATACATCAGTGGAGCATTTACTTCCTGCCTGACTTAGATACTTAAACTCAGTTCACAGTAAGCATAAAGTGGTCAAAATGCCAGAGCTGAATTTACCCTTGAATAGACTTAAATGAATTCCTTAACAGAGAGAGGGAGGAGTGAACTGTGAGCATGAACACATGCTATTTTTATTCAGCTCTCCCCCACAGCTTTGGTTGTATGTTTTTATTTTGAAAATTTCTGGTCAACTCTTTCTAATACAGAATTTGTGTGGTTTATAGGGATTATTGGGAGCTGACCGTATAAATCTGGAGGGCTGTAGAAGTTTCCTCTGTTCTAAAAGAGAGCAGTACTGGAAGGATTACTGACAGTGCAGCACATACTTCATAGCTTTTTAAATAAAAAATGGCAATCCTTTAAAATAAGTAGCCAATAATTATTAATTCATTTAGCTAGTACTATAAAAATTTTAGTCATTTTGATCTAATATGGCTTAACATGCTTCTACCTTGGGGATTTCACTGAATCTTAGCAATTATGTACTTTTATTTTAAGGTGTTGTTAATAAAACCAACAATAATATTTCTTTCAAAGGTGTGACTTTATGAAGTGTGTTTTTCATTTTAACCATTTAATGATTGGCAGAAGGGAGAATTTTGTTTTAAAATGGAAAGGTTTCAAAATTTAAAAACTCGGGAATGTAAGAGGAGGAGAAGGCACAATGCTGATCTTTTGCTATTTAAACCCATTAAGACACAGGTAACGTATGTCTTTATAAACCTTTCTTGAGATAAATAAGGACATAAAAAATAGAAACTAAAATGTCCTCTGCTCAGGTTTTGGTTTTTTTTTTCTGTACAATAATAATGTTCCTTTGTATTTCATTTACTTTGTCATTAACATATGTAGTACTTTGAATATCAGTTTTTTGGTTGTCCTGCTGTGATCTGTAACATACAATTTTAGAGATATCGCAAGTGTCTATTACCATGATCTTATTTCTTATAAAGCATTTTAGGCATTACTAAGGAATAAGCACTTCATATTAGAAAGAAAAAAAAAAAAAAGAGAGAAAGAGAAAGCTGTGGAGGTAATTCCCCCGAAAATCTCTTTTTGAAAAGTATTGAAACCTTTAAAAACTGTTCTGCATTACTGTTTTGGTGATAGTGCTGTTTCATTAAACTGTATTCATTCTTAATGCTTTCTTACTACAGACAAATTGTATCTTTCCTGGCATAAACAGTACATTTAAACCAAATCACCTGTGTGATGTCTGGGGCATGCCAAAGGCTAACTTTACAAATGGAAGGCATTTCACAACTTTGAAATAAACCCTAATTATCTAGAACTAGATTTTGTGAGTGTCCCCCACATCTTAGCACGTCAAAAGAGCTCAAACTAACATTTTTTTTTCCCTGATTAATGTAGCAGCCAATGTATTAATAAATTACTATTTTCATTAAAATTTTAGGTGATGTTATTTAGTGAGTATTCAAGTTCTTTGTGTTTTATTCATTTTAACTGATGTATTCTACAGGCACCCTAAGGAAAGACAGACCCAAGTGCCTGTATGTTTAACTCTGTCCTTTCAGGCTGAAGGTTCAGATATGAAACTTCTTGGTTGTCACTGTTCAAAATAGGAATATTAAAAGGAAACCATTAGTGAGCAACAATGCAGATTGTATTAATAATAGGTTAAAATAACTGGCAGCAATACTGTGGCAGGTTTCTATTTGGCCATCCTGTCCAAAGGAAAAAAAAAAAATGGCTGTGAAATTCAGCAGGCGTTGAAGATGGCTGCATAAAAATACAAGCATTCCTTTATGACCAAAATTTTAGGTTTGTGATCCGTTTGTGTGACCTCCTCAGCACGATTCATACTACAAAAGATCCTGAACTGCAATAATAACAATGTTCTGATTTTGCTCTTTTTTTCCCTAAATGCAGTGAAATATTGGTGCAGAGCTAAACTTTTAGGTCATGTGATAAATTTTTTGCTAGTCATCTGAAGTCAAATTTCTCCATGAACTTCATGCTTCAGGATCCACAGTATGTAGTTAATGGTATTTTAAATATTCAGTCCAATTAAAAGATGAGAACACCTAGCCCAGTAAGGTAATGTAGTGTAGAAAACACAGAATATACAGATTTTTTACCAATAGCTCCTGTTTTTACAATACAATGGAAAGACCAACATCTTGTAGTAAACAGACTAGCATAGTGGAGGTCAGCTGAGAAACAACCCAGATTAATTTCTCTTTGAAAGAAAAAAAAAAAAATACAATGGTTACAAAGACCACAGACAATTTAATAGATTTTATTGCTGTTGTTCACTCGGATATAACTGAATTTTTACTCTCGAAATGAGAACAGTTTTTCAGTTGCATAGAGAGAATGGAGGAAATTCAGAACATATTTCAAGCCAGACCCTTTCAGGATATGGAGCTGACAGGAATGTATGAAAATGCATTTCAGTGTTTAGCTTAAATTCCGGAAGTGCTACATTCTTTTTTCAAAACACAAAAGTTCTCAAATATGTATATGTATGTGTGTGTCTATATATATATATATATATATAAAGGAACACCTCAACACAAACTTTGTGTCTTACATGCTTTATTTTGTTAGAAATGTATAAGTTGGCAGAGGTCCTAAGACCTTGTCCTGCTGAAATGTATGAGAGTGTCTTCAATAGAAGTTTACTTCTCTAACTTCTAATGCTGTATTAAGAAACAGGAAATGTCGTCCACTGTGTGGACCTTGCAAATGAGAGTAACTCAGTACTGTGGCTTCTCTTACTCTTTTTTTAATACTGTTTAATCCACTGACTCCAGTGGATACTTCTGATTCATAGCACTATTAATGAACCAGCGCTGAAAACTGCACTCCTGAGAGCACATACTGTCTGTTTGGCCAGTCATTTAGGATAAAGTGAATTGTGTTCTGTGCTTCAGTTAAACCGTACACTTAAGTTTATGCTTAACTTACAAGGTGCTTAAATGATTCTTTTAACAGATGCATGTAAGCAGAGACAAAAGATTATGGTGAGAATGATTCAAGAAATAGTATTAAGGATGGAACGCCATGAGCTGCTGATGGAAAATAAATATATTCTGGTGTTGCAAAGGCCTTTGCAGAAGAGCATAACAGGTTGCGTTATAGGTAGAAATATTTCCTTCTTCAAATGAAGTGCCTCTTTTAAGAGCAAGATCATTAATAATTCTCTGTCAATATAACAAAATCATTCACTAAGATTGTTCATTTCAAGATAATTTCCTTGTTTTATTTTGTGCAAGCATATATTACCCTAATTTCTGCTTTCAAGGGGATAGTTATTTGCTGTTCAACTATTTTTTTTCCTTTACAGTTTTTGCTGATATTGTATTTTGACTTCTGCTCATGTGACAATCTTAGCTTATGCAACTGTTGAGCCATTTGAGATGGAACATTTTTTAACTACACCTGCTAAACACTTCTGGACTGAGTTGACATGAAAAATACCTGTCTGTTATCATCAACGGGTATTTTCTTTTGTTATTGATGGAGAAGCAGTATCAATACCTAATGAGGTTGCCACACAGCTTTCTGATACCATTCTCCTCATATTGCTTTCTTCAGATAGCTTCACAAATCCAGAAAATTATATTAAGCAAGGGAATTTTCCTTGACAATGGAATTCTTTTGGGGTGGTTGTGTTTTTTTCTTATTCACTTAATATTTTTTTCCTTGCTTCTGTGATTTGAAACCTGGAATACCTCAACCTGGGGTGCCAAAATAACAGCGCCATTGAAAAAGATGGTTTTAATGTTTAAGTTTGGTTACTGTCTTTCTCCAAGACCTGCAGTTGACAACATATTTCTTAGGTCACCAAGCTATACAAAGCCTGAAATACTTTCTTAAATCAGTAGTCACCTGCTTTAAAGTCTTTTGGTGGAATGTAGCCTTACCTTTTAGATGATAAGTGTGAAAATAATGAAATCCAAAGTGTCCTGTAATGTAGAATTTCCCCAGGAAATCATTCGTCCACTGAAAATATCACAGCTGCTAGTATCAAGGGGAGATGGAATATAATGCATTCATTGAGAACAATTGTGTCTATATTGCCTAGACTGTCAGGTCAAGTTCTCTTATGAGAATTTTACAATAATACTTGTTTTCTTCCAGTGGAGCTTCAGGGTTAAGTTCTGGGACCAAATACCACCATCCTTCTTCAAAAACTCTTAATCATGAGTGGCTTGTGTCCTATTAAAAATTTTCTAAACATAATTTCTAAAAGTAATGTTTCATAAAAATATTGGCAGCCTTCTCTATGAGAAAGACACCTAACTGAGACTCACTATTTGTTGAAACTATGAAATTCCTATAGTTCCATTAGTTTGTTGCCATGGCGTTCTGCTTTGTGTCATTGCCTGCAACCAAACTAAGATGCATTGATGGATTATTTTAATTCAGACTGTCCATGGTGTAAATGATTGCTTTAGTAAAAGAAGGAATATTATTAAACACAACTGAATATCTTAGAGAGCCATTCTTCACAAAACATTTTTAATATTTTTTATAAATTTTAGGATTTTTAAAAAGCAGTATGTTTTCCTAGGGAAAGGAGTTGTCTTTCTAACAAACCTGAGATATTTATCCATAGGACTTAAAATATTATGAATATGTATTACGATACTGTAAATATAAACTTTAAGCCTATGTCACAATGCTGGTAGTACAAAAAGTAGTCTATGAGTAAGAAAAGGTAAATCTCAATAAACCATAGTATTAAACTTGCAAAATAAAACAAATAAAAGCTTGGCAAAAGCTTCCTGGTGAAATATATAGACCAAAGTTCTTCATATTTTGGAAGAATCACCGCTTGTTTTATAACAAGAGGTTACAAAGTGTGTAAAATTCAAGCAACATTTGCTAGAGGTGTTTTATATAGGAACACTCACAGTTAGAATAATTTCAGTGCAGTTGTTGTTTGTATCTGCCCTCTCTAGGAACTCGGATCTTTTCGTGGCCCAGAATCATGAATGTAAATCTGTATGGCATACACTGAAATATACAGCTACAGTCAAGTTACTTAGATCTGAACCAAGGGGAAATTAACCTCTTCATTCAAACTAAAGAAAAAATTTTGTAATGTTGAACTGTATTTTTTACTTAGGTTGGCAGTGCCTTAACTCCAGTTAGATCTAGGCTGACTTCTATTGACAGAAATGTGTTCTATTCTATCAGTCATCCGTTTGTGGTGAATTTAGGATACCCTAAATTCACACAGTCTCCTTTGTGAGCTGGTGAGAACAAATACTGACAAGGCGTTTCTGAGGCTCAAAATCTGAACCTGTGGAACTTGCACCAAAAGACTTGGTTCTAGGAGCTGTGAGCATTACTGCAATCTTTCTGCTTGTCTGGTTATCAGTGTGAGAAAGCAAGCCATACCATATTACTACTGAGAAGAAATTCTGAGTGGGTTTTTAGAAACAGTTCCATAATACTCACAGAAATGGGATGCCATGCACTCATTACCAGTTATGTGTTGAAGGGGGGAAATTGCAGTAGAAAGATACAGTTTACAATGTGTGTTTAGTCATGACCAAGCTTGGTGAGCATTGCTTGTACTCTTTGAAGAGAGTTAAAATCAAGGGAGGGAGGCGAAAGGGGAGGGAAGAGTTTTACGCTATTTTTTTTCTGGGCAGGAGGTAGGTTACGTGGGACTAATTAGACATTACCTTTTTTTTTATATATATATAATGACAGTCCTTATCTCTCTGAATCATGAGCTTTTTCCATTTTTCCTTTTAAAACCTTGCTTTTAGGAATCCCATTGAGATCAGTCCAATTTCCTTCTTTAACATCTGTGAAAGATCATTAAGAGCTAATAAAGATTTGAAAAATGTGATTGAGCTAATATGAGACCATCAGTGAACTAGTTTGGGCTCATTCAGACACAACGGATGTGAAGGACCATCTCAGAAACACAGCTGGCAGTTAAAGGTTTTGCAAACATAGATTGGCTTATTTTGTTTGGCAGGAAAAAGTACAGAGATTTTGAAGTACAAAGCTGCTTTTTTGCTTTATACCGTTTCCCAGACCACTCTCAGGGACATCATATGGGTGAGAGTTGTGGAGACTTGGAGCATTAGTGATAAGCTTTCAGGTGAAAGAAACTAGAATTACATGCTGACAGCAATCTGGTCTACACATGTAATGAGGGGAAATGTTTATGCTTTTCTCTCTCACAATCATCCTTACGGGCTTTGCAAAAGTCTCTTGCTCTTATTTTGTGTTGTATACCTATGTGGCTATTGTCTTCATAGCGCATCTGTTGTCAGCCCTAATTCCTTTACCCAAGGGGAAATGCTTCTCCAGTGTTTCCTAGTGGGAGAAGAGACATCTCAAGCTCTGTCCCACTGAATGGAGACAGTCTGAATGTTTCACATGCCATCTTTCTATACCTTTTTGATTTTATTTTTCCTCAGAGGTCTCATTAGTTTATTAGAAACTGAGAAAGAGATTCTTACTAGTTTTGCCCTGTCAGTCTTGAGCAGAAAAAATCTTTTTCTGCTTTTTCTGATTACTGAAACCCATACTGTCATTAACATTTGGGCCAGTTAGTTACCTATGATTATAGCTGATAAGATGTAGGCATAATAGTGTATATGAAGCAACAGATTTATGGTGATTTATGTCACCTGTGATTCTGGCCTTTAAACTGTTCGTGACTTTTGTTAACCTGTTGGGTACATCAAGATGGGAAAGCTGAGTCCATTCCGACAGACTGGTTTCTCTGTTTTCTGTGCACCATATTTTTCAGTCTCAGTTAACAGATGTTTATTTACACATATCACAGAATCAGATGGAACTAATTTTTGGGATTGCAGTTGCATTACTGGGGACTAGACTGTTATACATGGCAAAAGAAAGGACCCTTGCCTGTTCAGTAATGTTTCTGGAGCCCTAAGGCTGCTGGCTCAGTTCATGATGTATTGTACTGCCAGTGTTTCAGCACTCTCAGGGGATTGCTGGTCCTACTATAAGGTCAGGAGTTAACTACTTGTATTTTAGCAGTGTACTGATATCAATATGGCTCCTATGGAAACCTTACTTGACGTCATTTTTGGATCTTTGCTACTGTAGCCAAGCTTTTGTAAAAGTCAATAAGAACATTAGATTGTTTTCTGTATTATTACTTGCCACTTCCTGCCAGCAATCTACCAATTCATTAGCAGAGAGTTTTGGAAATCTCACTTGATTATTTATGCAGTCAATAGCAAGGCTTGTCTGCATTCATAATTGTTTGATTTTATGGCCTCTTCTTTAAACAAACATTGTCTATGGTAATGCGATGCCCTGATGGATGGGAAAGGTTTTGTCTGTGAATATCATTTAGATAATTAAAAATGACAGATGAAATCGCCTGCTGTCTTGACCTGTACTTTGTTCCCTCAGTGATGCTGAAGAGATGCTGATTGCTGTCAATCAAAACCCATTGGAGGTTTGTAAATTCTGGCTGCTGTGAACTCTGACCTCCAGTGTTGATCTGAAATAGATAATAACCTTGAAATTCTATTAGAATTTAAAAACTGTTTCACCAAAGGGGCATACTATATATTTTTTTCTCTAGAACATGGCTACTGACTGTCATTGTTTACTCCACAGAATCTAGGAAACAAAAGTAAATGAATTGTGTTTAACGAAACTTTATAGTACAAATCAGAACTAAAATCTTATGAAATAAAATCACCTCTCCCTGTTGTTTCTGTTTCAAGGCTGCAAATTCTTTCTAGAAAAAATTCAATTTCATACTGCATAACGGTGTCCAAATAATGTTTTGATTCCATTTATTGATTCTAAAGCTTATGATGTTCTCCTGACTTAATAACGTATTCTGACTGTCCATCTATATCTTTTTCTTGTTTCCTTTTTTTTTTTTTTTTTTTTTTAACAATATTTCTTTTCTTAAGAACCAATGGGAAAAACACCAGCTAGAATATTAAAGATGCGGAAAGCCCAGGCAGAATTGCGCAAAGTTCTGAACCAACAACTGCCTTGAAAGCTGGGTCAAGAGATCAGGTGCATAAAGGGCAGTCATCAGGAGATTTTATTTTATTTTTTTTTCATTATCTAGAAACTTCTGGGGTAATAACAAGTGGTATTGTTTGTTTTGAGATTTGAGGTTAGATTTGGTTTGGTTTGGTTTTGTTTTGATGGAACAAGGGGTTAAAAGCATATTGAGACGATATTTTGGTATAATCAGGCTTTTAATTTTAGAATTACTGGGAATAGTAATTGGCAAACTTTGGGAAATTAAACATTCGGGTTTTACACAATTGTCTTAATAAGGAGCACCAAATAAAAATGGAATAAGTGCTTTAGGATTTAGTCATTACAACAAGAAATTGTAATTAGGGGACTCCAGCTAGTTCTTAAGTACATGTTCTTAATGGGATGGGTGTACTTACTCAATTTGGTACAGCAAGAGAGGTAACTAAACATGATCTCTGAGAAGGTAGTTGACAAAATTGCTTCCTTGATCTTTGGAACTTAATGTGATATTCCAGTAGGGTTTGTTTAATAACTAAAATTTTCTGTAACGGTTTTAGCTTGGTGCAATAAATATGATTTAGACATTTTTTCAAAGGTGAAGCAAAAAAAATCCCATTTAGATGTTGTGTCCAGAATGAACTGTAAAGGACACAACTTACATCCACAAACCAATTTAGGTACAATTCTGATTTTGTTTTCAGTGAGCATATCATTTCTTCCCTGAACTGAAGCCAGTGAATATGTGACCATTTTAATTTTCTGACTTCCGTTTGTTAAAAAAACGGATGGGAGAAATTAGTGTCTATATAACTAAGAAACAAAATACTTCCAGCTCGGCTTGAGTAGGTGTGCTTTGCAATCATTTCACATGTCTCTAATAAGGCAATTAAGTTTCTATCCTTGAAAACCCTTCTGTTAGTCTTTGGTTTTTTTAAGCAAAGATTGTGAATCGCAGCAAACTGGCAAGTGGATTTGTTAACTGGACAATTGTGAACAATAGAAGCCGTGGGGGGCTTTTTTGCAACTTTCATTTTCTGAAGTGTTCAAGGTGTTCCTTTAATTAATTATCTTTTTTTTTTTTAAGCTCTTGTGTAGAAAGATCTCTTTTTAACTTTGATTAAATGGATTCTTTGAATATGTTTACAGGGTTTTTTGTTAACAATCTTAGTAGTAACGTAGGATTAGTTGAAAATAAATTAAGAAAAACATAAGAGAGAAAGTGAGACTCGGTGAATGGAAAATAGTTTATTTCAAGAAATCTCAAGCACTGTTGTACCCTGAATTTAGATACATTGGAAGTTAGGTTTGGATTTATTAGCATACTCCTAGAAGAGATATCTCTTTGCAAGTAAGTTTATTTTACCAGTTGGATCCTGGCTATGATTTATAATATCTGCTTGTCTATAAACACGCCTGTGGTTTAAATAAGTGCTGATTTTGTAAGATTTGTGGTAAAGGTGTAGTAGAGTAAATCTGTAAAATATTACAAGTAATTTGCCACTGAATGTATCCTATCCATTTTTTGGAAATGGGATTTTATTGCTGAAGTGTCATTCCTAGACATAGCAAGAAAATGTTGGCTGTTGATTTTGAGGAGATTAAGGTGGTCTAAAATTACTGAATCTGATTTAAAGTGCATAGTCTGAGCATCCATGAGTCTAAAGTGAGATTTCTTTTAATTCAAAAGGGCTCCCGAGGTTATTATTTTGCTACAATATGAAAATGAATTGTGACAATACAGACCTGATTACAAGCTTCCCAGGCTGTCCCACTGTGACAATTAGCTCCCAATTGTTAAACCATTTGTTTATTAGAACATTAAGAGCTGGTGCTCTCTTGACTTGAAACTGGAAATGGATTACTACCAAGGTTGGTTATGAACACAAAGGACTCTGAATAAAGTGTTATATTGGAAAAGAATAACCACACATTTCAAGCTAATTTGATTGAGTCACCTCTAGTATACTCTGAGAGAGTTATTAAAAAGACATCTGTAACAAGTGGTTCACTTAGTCTAATAGAAATTTGTTTTGAATGTTTATAAAACTTCAAGCAATTCTCTAGAGACCATGAAGTAGTAAGCAACATAATAAAATGGTCCAGGAATTACAAAGATGTTTGCTAACTCTCTATGACTTTTAGAACATGCACAGTTAAATCACACTCTACGCCACTGAGAAAGTAATACAGGTATTCTGTGCATAGGTGTCCACATCCATATCTGCTTGGTTAAGCTGCAGCTATAGTTTGTGGGAGTATTTTAATATAAAGTATCCCTGGGATAATTGATCACATAGATACTTCTTATGAATAAAATGAAAACATGCTAGCTTCTACAAGACAATATTTTGCTGGGAAACAATTATCAATCTTGGGGTAGAAATTCTGTTCAGAAAAAGGCAATGCTCCCTTTTAATATACCTGTGATTTCACAACTTTAAGAGAGAGTAGTATACAGAACCACTCCAGTTTGTTGATGAACTGCTGATAACTGAAAAGATTTCCAAGACTTAGTAACAAGCATTTAAAAAGATACTTGATTGTTTTGATAATTTTTTTAAACAGTTATATGTTACTAAATTATAGATCAAGGAATAAAATGCAAAAATAAGTTTATAACATACTTTACCATGATCTACATCCTTTAGGGAAATAGCCTTTGTTATGGGAAAGGATGGTGGGTAAAAAGAACAAGATCATATTTGCTCTTAAAAGCAACATTAGTATGGTTATAAGGAGATAGATCTGAAACTTCATGAAGCTAAAAATACTTGTGTATGTGTGTTATTACCATCTTTGCTGCTTGGTGATGAATGCATCAAAAGACTAGGTATAAATAATATTTCAGGATATATTAGATAAAAGCTTACTTTATGTCCACTGTTTTTTTACTTAAACAAAACAACCAAACAATAAAGTAAGCATGCAATGGAAATGTTCCTAAATATGTTTTCTTTTTAGGAGCATTCAAAACTGCATGTGAAAGCTGCAGTGTATTTTATTACTTGCACATTCTTCGTTTTCTTCTTCTTGAAGTCCATGAGAAAGTAGCAATCGTTAAAATTGTTTCTGTTCATGGTGTGCATACAGACAGTGTGCTAGGCACTGTACATAAAAATTTAAAGAAAAATACACTATCTCTTTGGAGGAACTGAATTCATATTCCCTTAAATGAAGAATTAATAACTTATGGTACCTGAGATATAAGGGTTGCTGGTTGATTCTAAGCTGGTGTATTGTGAATTTATTTCATAACTTAGGCCCTGAAAAATACAACAACACAATGCATCTCTGATACAAGAGCGATAGATTTAGAAAATGTTTAGTGTGAGTATTCCACCTAGACCAGTAGGAACACCTGCTTCTATTATTCAATCACTGATAAAATGGTAAATAGCTTATGTCAGTCATGCAGCTTGCATAAAGCTACATACTTTGCCTGTAGGTTTGGCCTTTTTTTTCTTTTTTTTTTTTTTTTTTCACTTCTACATGTTTTGTATTCAATTTATTTCTTTGTTAACTGACACCTTAGAACTACAGGATCATAAATGGACACTGACATTATTTTTATCTTTATTCATGTTATCTGGTCTTGAAAATGCAGCTCTGCATGTCATACCTGGAAAAGAAAAAAACATGGTAAAGCTATAAACTGTTGCTTTTTAAATCCCTGTGGTCTATTTGGTCCCACTTTTCTTTTAATCAATAAGCTGCTGTGCTTCCCCTCAAATCTGTGCGAATGGGAACTTCATCATTTGCATCTTCCCACATACTTCTTGCTCCCAATTTCACTAGCTGTTATACAAATAGGAGAAATAATGACACTGTAACATGCTTCTTGTTCTATGATATTATGATAATCATTATTATTTTAGTGTACTACCCAAAATAATATTCACCAGGGAAAAGATGACTTCATTTGCACTTGGAGAATAAACTTTTTTCAGTGATAGATTTTAGACAAGACAGTTGTGAAGACTAGAACTTCTAAAATATATGGGAACTTTTCACAAAACAATTTCTTTCTAGGTTCTGTAGGTCTTTTCTGGGCCCATTGTAATACTGCTCTCTCAGAATCGCAAGGGTATTTCATTTCAGCTGAGTGGTATTAAATAATTAAATGATCCCTAGGTGATACTAGATAATTCCCATGATGGCTGGCTGCCATTGTGTGTGCCATGTCTGGCAATATATCATACTGAATTTTTTGAAGGAAGCAGTGGGAGCAGTGCTTCTAAGACAGACCCTGACTTGAGTGCTTTCAATGCCTGCTTGTAATACCTGGATAGTAAATACCAGTCGCTGCCCATACTTAGAAGGCCTAAAACTTCTTGTTACAGGACTTGCTTCAGTACTTCTGTTGTTTGAAAGACACAGTGAATATTCTTTAGCAGAGCTTAAACCCCATGGCTGAAGAAGTATTTCCTCCACCACTCCCCCTACTGAATTTCCATTCTCTTTGTCCAAAATATATATTTTTGTAGGAAAAAATGGTCCATTACCTTGTTACCTATGCTGCTGTCAATTATGTGGTAGGCTGTCGAAATACTGATTGAACAGATCTATAAATTCTGAGTAGAACTGGTGGTGAGCAGTACTCAAATTTCAAGTATTTGTCACTATCTTGTTCCAGAACAATTCAAAATTTTTATCAGTGCTCATTCTAATAAAAGACTAAGGCTGTAACACCATTAAATCAACAGCATCAACTGAACACGCTACACTGAGAACCCTGGCAACAGACAGTCCATCTGGCTAAAGGACAAATGAAGTGCAAGTAGAAGTAAACCATAGCCAGCAGCTTTCGATCTGCTCTTCCCTAGAGCAGCAACTATCTCCTCTTGTCAGCAATGTAGACTTCAGCTCAAGACATTCTCCCAAGTTCAGGTGTTGGGATTTCAACCCTTTTGGTATGCAAGCATGTTATTGCATTCAATTGAATTTGCTTTACCTTTTTCCCGCTAAAAAAAAGGCCAGCAACCTTAAAAACTACCATTAAAAGGATAGTAACTGAGTTAGAAAGTCAATTACCAGCAGCTGAAGCAATATTGGATTTATGGCTTTCTGCATAACCTTAATTTGTTCCTCTTACAGTTATGTTTTATGATAAGGTCTTCAGCCATATGATCACACACTTTTGTACTCAAGTTCTTGGCATTATTCAATATGCACAAAAGACAAGGTCCTGAAGGAGTTGTGGCTGTGTAGAAAGTAACACATTTAGGGTATTTTTTAAATTATTATTATTTGCAATGGAATTACATAGAGAAAAAAAAAAAGATGGAGTTTCAGTAAGAAAAAGATTGGTCTTATGAATGACAAAAGTTCACATGGCACCAGAGACCCTAGTTTGATCCACATTTCTGCCAAATTTTTATACAATGCTGAGTTATTTAAACTGAAATCTTGGCAGAAGGCCACTAATTGTGCATTCCTCAATTCCTTGACACCAGTTCAAGGTCGCAGAGATAGATATGCAAGAGATCAGAGTATACACAGCTGCACTGTATGAGAGTTCATCCTAGGAAGTGCTGGTTAGTAGGACACTGCACTCAACTCTCTAGACCTAACACTTAGAAGTAATGCAGTTCTGTGTTCCAGTGCTGGCTGTGCTACCTATTAACTTTTTGACCTCTGGGAAGTCTCTTTGTCTTGATTTCCCCACCTGTAAAATGAAGATAATAACACTCTCATCTCATAGTGGAGGTGAATTTATTAATGTTTACGAGGCATGAAGATTCTGTGGTGATGAGCACTCTAGAAACACCATGAGGAAATAAACAATTCTGCATTCACTGCAGGCATTTGATGGTGTGCAGTAAATAAAGCAGGGACCAGTAATAGCATGTTAAGGATAGAAATATTGAAGAGCTGTCTCTTTCTCTGAGCAGTATTTATCTTGGGCTTCAAGCAAGGCAGGGGGCTGCTGTGGAAAAATTGCTATATGGTCCTTTAATTAAAATTTGTGTCATTATGATTATGTATGGGGGAGGGGAAAGGTCAGCTTTTCCCAAGCGATGTTAATTCTGGCATTTTGTAGCTTTTGGGGACTTGAATTTCTCACTTAAATAGTATTTTTTAATTCTTTTGTTGGGTCTAATGACCCTCAATGCATACAGGAGAGAAGGAAACAGACTAGTTCTATCCCACACAAATGTTAATATGGTCCATGCTTGATAAGGAAGAAGAAGCAGATCTGAAGGTGACTGTAGCTGGAGTTATACCATCAGTTATACCATAGAGGTAGACACAGGGAAGCACAGTGGCTACTCAGTTTTGTGATTATATTTTTTAAACAAACAAACAAACAAAAGCCCCAATTTATGACTCTTGGTTTCTTACAGTGCATATGATAGTCAGTGTACAACCAGCACCCTCAACTTTTTTGTCCCAGCCTTTTCTTGCAGTTGCATTCCATCCTTCTCTTTTTAAATCAATAACACACTATATTTCATTCTCTCAAACCATAGCTCCTTCCTGCATTTGCTGTAGCCTAGTCTTCGGAGGCTGATTGGAAATCAGCTCAATCTGAAATCAGGAAGGGTTGAGTCATAGTTCACTTGGTTCCAGCTACAAATGTCACTCGGCGATCACTTTTCCTGTCTCAGTGGTACAGAATGAAATATGTAGAAACTCACCTCACTTCCATGTGCTTGTAGAGATGAGATAGGAAAAAAATTGCTGTGAGTGTTTCCTGCCTGCCCCTGGCAGAGAATTACAGCTCAAAATGTAATTGCAATCAATTACGCCTTTAGTTTTTCTAAAAAATTTAATTCAGGGAGTTTGGGTCAGCAATATGTTTGCATTATATTGTGTGTCTGCAATGATTTTTGGCATGCAAAAAGAGTCATCCACTAGTGCTGATACTGAACATTTATGTTTCTTCTGCTTATTAAGCGTTTAGTTGATGAGGAAGAGTTGCCTAGTCTTCATTCAGTAGTGGCTGCCAGAATCACAAATGAGTAAATCCCAAACTATAAAAGGAAACACATAATCTGTGAAGAAACTTTTTCCAGGTCCTTTCTATGAAAAAGGTATTTGATATATATTGATCTAAACCCCATGTTTATAACTGTCCAAAACAGAGCAAGTAACTGTATTTTGTCATACTCTTTATTCATCTCTTTGTCAGTGTTTCATGATTTTGGTAATCATACTTGAACTGAATCAGCTGGAACAAATAGGAGTTTTAATTGTAGTTTAGTATAGTTCTAGCAGCAGAACTGTAGTCCTGTCTGAGGTTCTGCAGAAGAAGTATCATTCGGATGGTGCTTTTACTTGCTAGTGGCTGTTGTGTTATGAGGGAGCAGGACTGACTTGTTAAATCATTTTCTGGAAGAGTAGTTACAAAAGCCCTGCTAAAACTTACCTACCGTTGTCATGGCCATCGTTTTGTTAGCCTAGTAGAAGTCACACACAGTATGGATAAGGGTATGAGAATACTACTCTGCTCTTTCTTATTACTATAGAGGCTATCAGCAGAAATGTGGCTGTAGTAGTCGCTAGGAAATATGATGTTCTAGGTTTCAAACATATACAAGTGCATATTAAATATTTTTCAATTATTTTTAGTCAAACTTTCTAATAAAGACATAGCTCTTGTATTACCTACCATATTTGGGGTAACCTAACTCTGTCTAACTTAATTTTTCAATCACTTTTTCTGAAGTGTGTTTTCAACTCTTAACACAATCTAGACCTTAGATTAGATACTTATGTTGGTAGTCTATGAGTGGAACTCTACCCCCTGCAGCTTCCCTGCTGGAGCTAACTGCAAAGACTAAAGCAGCTTCTGAAAATAATCACGGAAACGAAATCATGTTGTGCAGAGACTAGCCACTTTTTGCAGGTTCAACCATTTGTGTTGCTAGCCCCAAGTATCTTAAATTGGTTTTAATAACTGATAATCCCATATTGTTGGCAGCATTGGTTACTGCCTTCAGAAGCAAAAATAAGCCAGAACGCTAAAAGTGAGTGCAAACATCAACCACTTGATTACAAATCCTAGGCATGTGCTTAGCCATGAAAGATATATTGAGGATCAAACACCTTAGGACAAAAACTCTTTATAATTTAATCACTGTTCATGATTCTGCTATCTGCCTGTTAATTGCTGCACAGCTCTTATATTGTCTGACCGAAAGGCCACCCTGTACTCCTTTAACAGTCTCACCTTATAGGACAAAATCAGGATGATTAGACAATCTTCTAAAAGTATAACTCATTTCATGATATATGAAAGACATGCTTATATTCTCTGGCAAACCATAAGCAATGAAAATAGTCTCCAAAATGTATCCCCCTTGATGAGAACATCATGTGCTGTACAATTTCATGAGCTATGCCTTACCTTTGGCCTGTGGAATGCATGTGAGATGCTCCAGCAAGAGTATCCAAACTGATGTATCTGTTCCTTTTAACGGTTTGTAACTGTTATGAAATGACACAATCCCATACGCTAGCTGCAGAAGCCTCTAAATTGCAAGCAAATAGAATCCACTGAAAAATGTCCTAAAACCGAACTTGAACAGCTTGACACTAACTGCATCTGTGGTTCCTTGAACTCTTATTTCTGTCAACTCCTCTCTGATATTTAGAAGTCTATTTGAAATCAGATGGGACTTCATTCTCAAAGTCCAGATCATCAGTTAAAGAGCACATTTGAATCCTCTGTTTTATCCTCTGCCAAGATCATTTCAATTTCCCTGAGGCATGCATCAAATGCGGTTATCTAAGTAATAGGAGATGAGATCATGTCATTCCTGATCTCAGGTTTCTAGACAACACCCACACTCTGGGACAGCAAAAGCTCACTATAGTGAAACCTTCAACCAAATATTTACACAGAATGTTTACATACGCATGGGAGCTTTGATGCTGCACGAGTATTCTCCTATCCAGGGAATCACCTTGTTTTTATAAGCTGACACTATTTACATGACTCTCAAGTCAGCTCAAATTCCTGATACTTCAGTGTTTGCTTGAAACATTTCACAAAGGGTTGTGATTCTCCCCATCTTTACATTACTTCACTTGCTGCTCCATGACACTGCACAGAGAGAGTTTACACACAGAGAAATCATTACCTTTGCTTCTGTAAATTTCTTGGATTAGGCTGTCTATTCATCAAATGCTACAGTGACAGTTGTCTCTGAATTATCGATAACCTGATGTTCTTGGATGAGTATAGGAGGGCATCCCCTCTCTGTGTACTCAGCTGAGTTTAGATGAGCACACTATTACACATATGCTTTATGTAAATAAAATGAAAATGTTATGTCTCAAAACCAGAACTGAATAATAATCCTATACTGTTAGAAATGAGTCTAGGGGATTTATTTGGCAATAGCTCTTAACAAATCCGTTTAAGCTGAGGTACAAGTGTACTTGCCATTGTTGGTACTGTATTTAATCTGTTTTCTAATTCAAAGTGACCTCTATGTTCATCTGGTCTAAAACAATCTCCCCAAGTCAGTAGCTAAATCTCATATATTTCTTCATGAAATCATTATTTTAGATTTGCACTTTGGAAGTCGGTTTTCAATGCGTGGCAAAAATAAGAACCTTCAAGACAAGATGTCTTGTAGTTCTTATGCAGGACTGAGGGTGGGTTTTGTTGTGTTTGCTGTTGCCTGTAAATTTTGTTATTGATGGTATTTCAGCTCAATGTATACTTGTTTCTGTTACATGTCAATTTTGGATATAAACTTGTTCTAAAAAGTGAAAAAGATGGAGGGAAAGGTTTATGTGCCTGTCTGGTCGTATTCATTTAGTGTTTGGAAGGTTTAATCACATCAGAATGAGACTTCCCATGTCCTCAGCCCTGTGCTATTCACAAGCCTCAATTGCCCATAGCTTTGCTCGTTATGCTGTGTGGCAAGGCAAGTAATTCACCACAGGTCTTTCTGAATTTATGCTTAGTATTTTTTTGAGCTCTGACTTGATTGACTGTCTCTGCTTAGGTAGACTTTCATTTAATCAGAAAATAAGTTGACATTTCTGCAACTGAAAAAATAGCTTGTGGTAATTTCTGTAGGGAGTTTTCCAGCCTTTGTAAGTCTTTTCCATTTGCCACTTTGCTGGCACATATGGGATTTTGTTGTTTTCATTCACACCCCTGTAAAATGGTCAGCCAATGTCAATTCCAAGGCATTGGGTGCTGCATTCTCCCCACCTGCGGCTGCTTCCCTGAGTCCTATGAGCCTTCCAGCACAGAGCTGCTCTTCTGGGGGCTCTCAGCTGAGCACACATCCACTAACTAAGGTTTATTCTTGAAATGATGGTTTGTCACTCAGAGTTGACATAGCTCTCTGAAACTTCCCTGTACTTCAAGTGTTGCCTTACTACCTCCTGTGGCTCTGGATGAAAGGTGAGTGTTAAAAATCTTTTCTGGCTGATCCTGACGTTTTGCAGTTTCAGATACTGGGGTGTCTTTGCTACCTTTAATGCTCAGTTGTTTCTCTGATAAAGGACTTACCCCTGAATTTTTATCTTTTCTCCTCCAACATATCTTAAGAGTGGCTTCTACCCGATGCCATGATGCGGTGATGATATAATGACAGCATGATATAATGTTTGGTTCAGATGCGATTGGAGACTCTTTGCCTTGGATTTTCTGATCCCATCAAGACCTCTTGGCTTTCAGAAATGCTTAGCCAATAGAAAATATTAGAAGCAGGTAGGCCAATCTGAATGTGGTTCTGTATGCTCAACCTAACCATAAAATCCAAAGATCTGAGTAATTTTTGTTTTAAATTGTGAAGAAAACTGAACACGCAATGTTGAAAGTGTAAAAATACAAGAGAATTTCTGTAGGTATTTAAAAATTGTCCAGATTATAATGAAAAGTATTTTGTACTGAATCCATGTGAAACTAGTATAAACTACAGAAGAATTATATTTAGTTACTCCAAAGGAAGCTGATCTGTCAATTCTTGAAAGGGTATAGAAAATTAAAAAAAAAAACAACAAACCAACAAGCAAAAACCACAAAAAACCCCAAGTCAAAACCTGAACCAGAATGAAAAAGTAGACAGAAGGACAGGAGACTGATGAGAAAGAATTTAAGAATATCTGTGAATTGGTAATTAATGTAAAAGTGATTTTAATTTTTCAATGCTCATTGCCCTTCTCAGTGAGTAAAATAAATCATGCAGATGAAAAAAAATCCAAAGACTCTTACAGGGTTACATTATTGAAATTTCTTTACAGCTCTTCAGAAGAAGAGTATAAGATTTCTAATACGCAATACTTAACTGATTGAGGAGTTTGAGAAGTATTGTACTCTGTCAGACAGTAAGTGCAACCTCTCCTGTCATACGGAAGAATGAAATATTAGAGCTGCTCTCGGTTTAGCTTGAAATGCTGAGCACTCCCTTCAGAAAAGAACATGTTTGATGGTGATACAAGAGCCCATTGCAAGGCTCATGGAAATGTGGGGTGCAGGGGATTTAAGAATGTAGCCTCTTGTAGTGCACTGAAAGATAAAGCCACATGCTTCTGCACTCTAGATCTGAGTGAGATGCGATACAAAATCAACCACTGCTAAAAAAAGCCCACAACAGAACAAAACAACTTAGATAACATCAAATAGTTTAAAGTGCTTTGTTATCTGGTTCATATGTTAATTGACTGGAGAATAGATCAAGTTGTGAGGTGCAAGTTCCTCTTTCTGCTACTGTTGCAGACAAACATCAATACAGACATACAAGTTTTAAAAAAAGGCAATAACATGTTCATGCATATTCATGAACTTATTAACCCATTACTGCTTCTATTTGTTTCAGAAGACTTTGCAAGTCTAAGCAATTAAAAAATGGTAATAAGACATACATTCCTGTGAACTTTTTTTTTTTTTTTAATTATAACAAATGTGACCAAACTCATGTAGATTTCCCATCTGTACTTGCTATGGAGTATTGTGATGCAGCCCTAAATGTTGCAGAAACAGCTTTCTTTTTGTACTGTGATATTACATTGCTTGTCTGCACATGGATATGTTTCATACTAATTGCTCCTGATTGTCTCCACGTGTGAACGCTTTTATTCTAGAACGCAACTGGGTTGAAACCCAATTTTTAAACCTTAGAGTAATGAAATCCCCTTGATGAAAAATAACAGTGCCCAAGCATACAATTAATTGGGAACAGCTACTGAGCTGTAGAAGGATGAGCTAAGTCTGAAAAGCCTATAAACTCACATTAAAATAATACAGAAGGACACAGCTGTTTATGTCCTGGAGAATAAAGGCACAGGCCATTTAGTTGACAGAAGTTATGCAACATGTGACCAAGGAAAAGGTAAACCCATTCGATTCATCCAAACATATCTGAGAAGGAGCTGAAGCAAGGGATTGCCTGACCCAGGAGAAACCCTAAATGAGATTAGTTTGCTTCTATCCTTTCCTGTGCTTTGAGTTTTGATATCTTGGCCAACATCATGAAAACAGAGTTCTTAGAGTATTCTTAGTTTCACTTTAATTTTAATTGAGTGCTATACATGATTCTAATACAGGGAGTTCTTAATCATTAGGTGAAGATCAGTTTGATTTTTACTTCTTTCTACCTTCTCAGCTTTTCTGTCAGTTTAAATATAACTTTTCCTTTTAACTATCCTTGCCCAAAAGTGAAAACTTCTTTCTTTGTTTCTAGTTCTCTTTTGGTCTTTCTCTTGAATAGAGTTTACTAGTGGTTTGTGTGATCCCTGGAAGGAAAAAAGAATGAATGCAAGGGCATTTCTGCAACTAGGAAATATGAAAGTGATTGTTCCTGTCTCGTGTACATGGGAGAAAGAGGCTGCTTCTCTTAGGGATTGGATATAGTTTTATGGCTCTGTGTAGTATAATCTTGTGCAATTACCTCAGTGTGGTTCAGAAAAATAACTCTAAATATGGCCGTGTAGGGTTCCATGGCTGTTTCTCATTTATTTTGTTGAAACTTTTTTCCTTCTTAAGTTAAATAAAAGTTTTTCAACCCAGCTAAACCACAGAATATGTGGGTCAAGGTGTTACCGATCTCAGTTCTGTATCGACAGGAATCATATATTTTACTTCTGAAAATAATATCAGTATTCTGCTGAAAATAGGCCAGAGTACTACGAGGCCCAACCAAGTTTTTCCTTCTTATCCTTTTCTCTTGTTCCAGCTTTGGGATCTGCAGTGCTAATAGGAATAAAAGCTGTGACAGGGTGCTCACAGTTTCTGATTCATAAAGTTAAGCTTATGCCTCAGCATGTATGATATCCCTCCAACTCACGGATCAGGATTCAGGAATTTGGATTGTTCTTTTTTGGCTTTATATCAGAATTCTTGTGTTTCCTGAGCAAATCATTCAGTTTCTGGCTGCATCATTTTTCCAGTGTATTTCCATTTAGTATATGTACTTTGTGAAGGTGAAGAGCTTTTGTAACATGTGCAAATGAAGGGCAGTGAGATGTTATCACTTTGAACTTGGTATAAAATCTGACCAAGATTAGAAAATCTAGTGATTGAACCACTGATGGTAAAACTGTAAGGTAGAGCTCTCCTTACAACTTACACCTCTGGATCTGCTAGACTGTAAAATTTTAAAGAAGAAAAATAATAGAAGGTTTGTAAATGAAAACAGCTGAATGTGAAGGTTAATTCTGGATATTGGAACTTGGTAGTTATCCATGGACCTAGAATAGAAACAGACAAACAGGAGCAGCACTGAGTGCTAACCATCTTTTCCTAACTAATAAGAACGGTAGTCTGCCACCAGATCTTTTAGTTGCTGACAAAATTCCTGGTAGCTGTGTGTGTCATTGAAGACTGCTCATGAGAAACTGTTGTCAGTACTACCTGCTGCCTATTATTTCATTTTGATTCCTGATAATAACTTGTTCGCTAGCTTTCTTTCAATAGAAAAAGTTCCATTGAAGTAAATGGAAATTTTGCCTTTGACATTTCACAATTGATTTGGTTTTGGTTTTGGGTTTTTTTTGGGGGGTTGGTTTTTTGTTTGTTTTTTTTTTTTTTTTTCTGGAGGGGAATGCTTTGGTTTTTTTATTGCTGAGGGCAAAATGTTTTTCATAATGGGACTTATTTGATTATTAATCCTTAAGTGAAATAAGTTTGTTATAAGTTATTATGAAATAATGTAATTATAAGTTTCATGGGATATCTGTTTGTTATGGGACTCCACGGATGAATTTTATATTGGCTGTCTTATAAAAATAACAGTCTGAAAACCTTTCTGTGTATATATTTTCAAAATACATGTACTCTTAGAGAAACAATTCATCACTTTAAAGCTAAGACTGTCATAAACTTATATCTGCTTTTAAACAGCCTGTACATATCTCAGATTGAAAGCCTGTGGTTTCTCCTTACAGTGTGAATTTCTGTGCTATGTATGTTACAGCAGAATCCTTACTGTATGTTAAACAGAAAAAATTTTTGATAAAGAAACGTCATTAGGAGCACCCCAGAATCATTTAAAGCATTGGGCTTTAAAAATGCTAAATACGTTTCAGTGTGAACTTCTGTATGATAAGGAGCTCATCTTTAAAATGTTCATATTTATCAACGTTACCAGAAAAACATGGCTAGATGTGAATATTCCAACATATTTGTTTTCTTGCTATTAAACTAAACTGACATTCTGAAAGGACATTCTCAAAGCAACTTCTTCAGATACTGCTAAGTTGTATTTATAATTAGTTCCTAATTTAGCTATGCAGGCAGAAGGGAGGAGGGGATCTTATGCTTTGCCAGATATGTATTTTTTTTCCCTTTTAAATGTAATTATAGGAGGGTTTTTGCATTTAGCCCATCTTAACAGACATCCTCTCCTCAGCTACCAATGTGTACTTACTGCATTTATGCATTCAACTTCTTAGTCAAGTGATGCTATTTTTTTTTCTGCTGCTGCCTGACAGCCACTAATAATAACACATGAGGACAGTCAGACAAAATGAAGACAAATGCTGCTTGTCGCAGCAGAATCATAATGTCTCCAGACTCAGTAAAGACAGTTTAACTGTATGAGGATGCTCCTTATAGCTTATTTAGGCCTGTGGTTTTTCCCTGTGGTTTTTTTTTCCTTTTTCATCTATTTTTTTTTCTTTCCCAAAAGCACAAACATGGTGCAGAAATACATTAAGGCAACATATGGGCATGTAAGTTAGCCAAAACAATGTGGAGCCATGGAGAATAGAGATTGCAATGTGCAGATGGATATTGTAAAAAATTAATGAGTGGCATAACAGATCTAAAAGGTAAATTTTAGTCATAATTCAAGTAGAAAGCATAGAAAATGGTTAAGAATAGGGATTTGCAAGATTTTTAAATCACTTGATATACAATATTGAGAATATTGTACAGGTGTATTTATTCCATTATCTGATAATCGTGTTTCATAACAGCAATAATTATGTCTATATAGATATATGTCATCAGAAGTAGATTGCTGATAAACAATAGCACTTTTCTTCTACTTGATGTAAACCCAACAGTATTAAATATCCATATTATTTCCAGTTCAATATTAGAAAATGTCAGTCATTGTGACAAGCCTGGCAAGAGCAGTGCATTGAACAGCCCTCTGTCTAGTGAAGTGCTGGTTTAAATAATTGTACTTCCATGTTACATTACTTTGTCGGTAAAATCAGACTCTGTATAGAAAATGAGCAAATAGTGCTTCTCTCCTCTAAATTCACTTCTTCATAACAAAACTGAACAGCTCACTGGAGAAAAAAGGAATCACTTCTGCAATGGGCAACGTGAAATGCTTACCTGCAACTAAAATCTGATCTGATTTTTCTTGGATGTAATTGAGGGCAGAGTTTGGTATTTAAAATAACATTTATATTATCTCTGGAACTTTTGGATGTTTCTAGCTTTTATCGTGTTCTTTTTTAAAGGATTATATGCTATGGAAATTCTTTTAATAATGCCTTTTCTTTTTTTTTTTTTTTTTTGTTCCATTCTCTTATTATCCTATATTTTATACTTTTCCTAAAGCTAGGAGTCCATTTTCTTCTGTATTAAAAAAAAAAACAACTTGACATGGGTACTTTCTTGAATACACTAAATGGCTATGTGCTGATATTGATACATCCTTGACTTTCATTCTTACACTAGCCAATCTCACTTAAAATTATAGGAGTTGCTAGTTTTAATAGGGGCAAAAATGGGAGACAGAATCCAGAATGACAGGGAGACTATGAGCATTGCATTGAATCTGGTGTAGGTGACAGTAGTCATCAAGAACTGGGGAAGGGGACAAGAATATGTCAAAGGTAAATGTCCAATTATTTCTTTGCTTGTTTAATTAGAAGCTTTGCTGCTTGCGTATAATTAAAGGTAATGAAGAGACTACTAGAACAAAAAAGGCAACTGATTCAAAGATGCTTTTCTAGATATTTTGTTTAGTAGTTTTATGCTGTCAGTTCAGCCTCGGCTAAAGAAGTGAAATGTGCAGACCATGTTACTCAAAAGGTTGCTTAAATCAAAGGTGTAGTTCTTTTATGTGGATACAAGGTTTGAAATCATAGATAGTTCACAATTTTTCTTTCCACAGAACTACACCAGAGAGGGGAAAAAAAAAAAAAAAAGGAGATGAGAGGAAAAGGAATGCACATTTGTGTATCTTTTATCCATGCAAAATTTGTACGAAGATAAGAAATGTACTGCTTGGAATCATATGCCAATAGCCAGCTATTTCAACAATGGTCCATAAGTTTAACAGGACTACTTAAAATTTCTTGAGAAGGCCACCTCCTCTCAACGATCTTAAGCAGAAATGTTTATTGCAGAAATGACTTCTCTTTAGAGGTTAGTGAAACATTCAACTGTTCCATTTCTTGTGGATTTTATTATAACTTCATTAGCAGAGGACACTTTCAAAGAGACATTTGAAGTAAAGATGGAAAATGGCTTTGTGGGTGTTTGGAGGATGTGTTTTGCATGAAATGCAGCAAGTAAAATTGTACAGAGTTTTACTTGGATAATTTTGATTAATCAAAATTGCTATGATTTGTGGGACAGGAGCAGAAGATCAATATTCCTATATGAACTAAGAGAGAAAATATGCAAGGTAATACCTAGAAAAGTACCTTGTACCCAATTTAGTAAGAAAAGGGTAACAAAGAGAAAGTGGCAGTAATCATGACATTAGAGGGTACTGATGCAGGAAATATATAATTTTAATGCCATTTTTGAATAAAGAGACAAGGTAGATGCTGTCTGTGGGACAGTAAAAGAAGGGATGACAGAAGTTGAGACACATGGTAATGGAAGATTTGACAAAGTTCTGCTTGAGTAGAAGAGGAAGAAAGGAAAGGTAACAGGAATGTTATGCAGGGAGACTTGCCAATGTTATGCCCAGATTAGAAGTGAGGAAATGACCCAGATATTTCCATTACAACCGTTTGTGTATCTGCTTCTCATGGAGAAATAATTTTGAAGCTGTTAGCCAGTTGTTTGCATCAAGAAGAGATATCTGTCCCTTCCTAAAGCACCGTTTGAATTTCAAGGGACTTTTCCCAAACCAAATGTCAGAAATGTTCTATGCTGCCAGAAAAGAACAGAAAAATAAAAGAACATTTGCATATTCAAGTGAATATTTAAAAGGAAAAAAGGCTTTTCAAAATAGAACACTAATGTTGAATTTGGAATATTAAGAAAATTATATTCATCAAAAAAAAAAAGCTAAGCGTGCTTCAAATACAGATGTCAAACATAATCTTACCAAAATTGAGAACCATAAAAAATAGGGTACCTGAAAAATTGAAAGGTGTGTCTTTTGTTTTAAAGCCCATGCCTTTATTTATATAACTGTACATAGTAATGGACAACTTTTGCTATGACAGTAAAATACAGAACTAATGATTTGCCAAGACTCTGATGTCTACAGTGGCATAACTTTGGAGGTGGAACTAAAACCTGTTTGCTAGCTATTTTAAGATGAGACAGTTCAGGAGGTGTTAGCAATTCACCTCCTAGCTCTATGTCAAGATTCTCCCTGTAAATTAAATTATTAATTGGCATGTATGTCTGTTTATTTAATGAGGAGCGTGACAGCCTTTACTGGCGCATATGTGAGAACAAAAACATCACAGTAGGAGCTTCTAAAATGCCCGGCAAGCCAAGGGGTTAAGCAGTTTGATATGCTGTATTAAAAGTAGCTGTTATTAGCAAATGTTGTCTGGCTAGTTGCAACATAAATACCAGAATGTGATATTCATATGGAAGAAAATATAGCATGTTTATGCAATTTTTAAGTCTGTAGTAAAGATAAAAAGTTACTTTCCACATTCTTTCATTTCCACTTATTTGTATGAAGCCCACATTGCAGTGTTATTTTATAGGTTTTACAAAATCATATCCCATTCAAAAGACCATCTCCAGCTTTGGTTATGGCTGTGTGGGGCAGGGCTGGCAAAGGGCAGAGATGATAGCAGATGGATTCTGTATTACAGGAATGTGCATGGGTCAGAATCCTGCAGTACAGAATATGTAGAGATCAGCAGGATGGTCAAATTCCCCCGTCTCCAACTGTTTCTCAAGAGCCAAGTAGCAACCTCCTTAGTCCTCTTAGCCATTCAAAGTCAGCAATATGAAAAAGAAAGTTTTCCATTTCTGGATTCTGTGACTCCAGGAAATAATGGATCTGCACAGTAGTCACACATATCTGCTTCATGCATTAAGCTCTCTGTACAAGGTTGCTCGTGGTCCTTATTGAGAATATTATATAATGTAAGAAACACAAGGTGGCAATTATATAATATAATAAACAGAAAATGGCAATATTTTTATTGAGATTTTACCTTCTTTAACACTTTCATATTCTGGTTACTTGATGGGACTTTGGAAGCACATCTGACTTTCTTTCACATCTAGAAACTGAGAAAAAACAGGTTGTGTAAATCTGTTGTAGACATTTCAACCATTGATACACTGGTACTTTAATCTTCTCTTAGTATAAAAGATCAGATTAACTTAATTTTTCCAGTAGCCTTTTGTGCATTCTTTATAACTAAAAATGTTGTTGTTGTATTTCTTTGGAATGCCCAAGGAATAAGTTAAAGTGAGCAGAAATGAAAAAATAGAAACAGAAAAAAAATACACAGAACATTCAATGTCACAGTACCATTTTATAGTTTTGGAAGGCAAATCAAAAGATTTTTGCAGACTGGAACTATCATTTAATTATCACAGAATGGAAGTTGGTTATGAGTATATTGTAAAATATGGCTGTATAAGGCAGAAGCAAATATGGTGGTTGGTGCTGCCTTCCAGTTCTCTTTTTCTATATTTTCCATGAAAGAAAACAAGAAAAAAATAGCGAAATGCCATTTATATTAGGGTTTAGTATCTTGTACCTAAGTGTATGATCAATAATTAGCATATCTTAAAATTCTGTATGTTGCTTTATACAGATTTTTACCAAAAAATAAAAATACAGTTAGGTCAATTATTCTGAAGAGGCACACAATGCCTTAACGAAGGAAAATGTGAGGATTAGGGTGGTTTTCAGAGAGAATTCAATTCTCCCCATAGTTTTATCTAACAGGTTTTTGAAAGCATTTAATTCCTTAAAAAGGACTTATAATTATTGCATCAATGCACCATTTGTATGTTGGTGATTTGCTAAAATAATTGATGGGCCTGAGCATATATACGGCTTGCGTAATCTCTGCATTGTCTATACCTTGAAAGAGTTTGCTTGCTTTTTCGCATTCTGCTTCAAAGGAGCCCTCTGCTGGAGAGCCTGTCTTGGTATGTATAGTGCTTGTGCCTATGGGCGCACATGCACAAATGAACCTATATATAAATATATAGGATAGATTTCCTGTTACTCAGAAGTTTCTTGTAATTAAAAAAAGCATAAGCCACTTGGAATGCAAAAATACAAAGGATGCTTTGTTTTCTTATGCTTACAGTGTAAGTTGTTTAAAGTAAAACACGCTTTGAAGTTCTGAAGAACGTGAGCATCCTGTGAAACATACATTTTTGCTAAATTAGTATTATAGATAATTTAAGTCATTTCCAAGAATAAAAAATTGATTTAGAAAATATGCGTAAAATAGTGTGGATATTCTGTGCCATTCTTACTTTTCTATATTACATGCACTGTCTAAAATGGTTTAAATCTTTATTATTTCTTCTCTGCAATTTAGCTTTAATTTAGCTTTAATATGCTCTTTTTGCCACATGATGATATTAGTAGTAGGGCTGTAAATTTCAATATAAGCAATGTGCAAATGCTGCACATATAATTACATCTAATAATACAGTTAAAGAAAACTGACATTTACCTAAGTGATACGATAGTAGATTTACCAAGTCATTCCTTATTAGTTTAGAAAGTAGATTTCTAGTTTTCTGTTTGTTTTCTTCATAAAATGCTAAGTAAATGCTTTGAATTTTGGCAAGACTTGCTGATATATCTAAAGGTGCAGCACTTCCAGGAGTGCTATACTGTATGGTTTAAAACTCTTTTTTCCCTTCTTACCTAGCACATAGTGCTGTCTTTGTTACATGGTGGCAGAGCAGCACTGAAAAGTACTTGAGCTGTTTCTAACATCAGTGATAACTTGAGCATGTAAAAGGAGAGGAAGTCTTGAGTAGTGCTGCAATAAACTTGTAAGCATTAACTGAACACCTAAATGTATTATGTGTAGGCCCCAGCTTTTCCGTAGGAAAGTAAAGTTTTCTCTCTCATTAGGAATGTAAGATTCCTCTCTCTTTTTCTCTTTTTCTTTCCAGAAAATGTTAGTGTGGCTCAACTGAGGCCAAAGATAGATAATCTGTAATAGTTAAGGACCAGAAATGACAAGTTTGGGAAAAGTTCAGTGTCTAGTGTGGTGTTTTTTCAGAGATGTTGAAATAATCATCTTCTGCATGTCCACCAGAAACAAGTTCCAAGTGTTGACAAATTTAACGAATTCTTCAGGCTATGAAATGATCATACTTTCAAGTTTTACTTTACATATGTCGACATTAAAAATAACAGGAGTTCATGAAACTGCAAATTGGAATCTGGTTTCTAAATTTTTCTATTGCACGCTCACCCTGGTAATCTAAGCTCCCACAAAACCCAGTATACTGCTGCCTGGAATAACCACTTCCAGTGACAAGAGAATACTAGCCATGTTGTTGGATTTAATGATCTGTTTGTCTGCTACAAAGCTGACTGAGATCACAAACTAAATTCTCTGCAGTCACTGCAGCCAGCTTGCAAAAGGTAATGGCAGCTCTAGAGTATCTCAAATTAGAAACAAAGATGTAAAAATGTGTGTTAAAGCAGGCACACTGCATAGATTGTTTCTTTTTTGATTGTGGTCTGGGGTTTTTTTCACAAATTGATGCCTTTGTGTATTTCAAACATTCGTATTTAAAATTGAAGGAGAATCTTCTTGCCAAGTTGGTTGGTTAGCTGCCAAATGAGTCAAATAATATACGAATACACCATTCTTCTTTCATGATTTTTTGGTAGAAAATGCTTTCACTGAGTCTGGTTCTGCTTTTGGTTAGCAGTTATAAACATGCACATGTACTACTACCACTGCTGCTGTCTTTTACCTGCCAACAATATTACAAACATTACAGTAATTTTTCTTCAGTTAAGAAATTAGGGTAAATTTTATTATGAATTTGCCAGTGTGGCTCCTAAAGTGGTCAGAGAATTGATGTTGAGTGACATTACAAGCACTTACTTCACAAGGCTTAAGGGTCTGATCCAAACCCATTGAAATTAATGAAAATACTCTCATTGACCTCAGCTGGCTTTGGATTAAAGGCTGATTGTACTGCAGCTTCTTGGGACTTCTAGTCCAGTGAACCAGGGACAGAATCCAGAAGTAATATCCATGTTTCCTACTTTCCAATGCAGAGCACAGGATCTCACACTGACTTCCTTTTCTTTTCCTTCTTTTTTTTTTTCTTTTCTTTCTTTTTTCTTTTCTTTTTTTCTTTTTCTTTTGTATAAATAAAGAAGTTTAAATGAGCAATAAGGTACACCATGCAAGATATTTACTTTGCTACTTACATTAACTTTGGGAAATTATGACATAAATTCTCCCTACAGAGTTAACAAGTACTCTAATTATGATCATTTTCTAGTATGTGTGACTGACATTTAAAACCTTTTGTATCCAGACCCAGACAGAACTACTGAGTGTCCAAATTCGTGACCAGGCAGATGAGTGCCCCTGCTTCTTACTGGATACGATGAAAGATTCACTTATCCTAATGTTGCATCTTTGGCAATAGCCACTAGGAAATACATGGGAAAAAATATTAGTCAGGGAAGCATGTAGTAGCATTTTCCTCCTGGCTTTGTCTGACTGCACTTTTAACGATTTTCTGAGCCAAACAAGTACCTGTATTTACTGGGGGTGGGTTAAATTCTTTTTGTTGAGTTCAGGTATTTCTTTCCAAATTGTCAAGGATTTTGGCCTCTGCATCTTGCATGGCAACAAGACCACTTGTGACTTTGTATGGTTCTACCTTGCTCCCACTTAATATTTTTTTTCAAAGTTCAAGAGATCTGCTGTATTATTTTGAATCTTGTAATTGCGATTTTTGATAACGTACATGTTCAGGATTAGTTGATTATCGAATTGGTATATGCATGAAAGCATTTTAAAGGGAAAGTAAATATTAGATTGCAGTAAGAAGTCCATAGTCTGACAAGGCCTAGGAGAAAGAACTCCCATTCGTTTAGACTTAATTGCACTTTTAATGCCTCACTGATCACTTTTTTTTTTTACCCAAGTCCTGCTTCAAGCACTACCATATCACAGATTGTCTGGCAGAAGTCGCAGTCCATGTAGTTCTGCTCATGGATCCGTCATCAGGTAAACACCATTGCCAGCCTATCTATACAAAGGAATAAGTCTGTTCTGAATAACACAAGTACTAAGAAAGTACGAAGGTCAGCAATTAAAATAAATAAATAAATAAATCAGTGACATGACTGCTGTGCTCTGCCTTCCTGAGCGTCTGCTCTCACAGGAAGAGCAAGTGTGATCCATGTTATCCTAGAAGTTCTCACTTGTTTATTGGCAGCAGAGACATTCCAACTGAAAGACAATAAATGAGAGAACTAATCTGGATAGCAGCCCCACATTACAGCAGTCAGGTTGTGTGAGCAAGGGAGCTAGCAGTCCATCTTGTTCACAGACAGAAGGACAGGGAGTTAAAGTTTATTGATTTTTGTTGTTGTTCTGTATCCTCCATCCAGAACAGAAGCAAGAAAATTAGAGAATTTTTATTTTTTTTTAATATAGTCAACTTCATCAGGAATGTGACTGTGAATGTAAAAGAGCTGGAAAAACTATGTTTTAACCATTCCAGCATTGTCCCTGCACCAGCTAATTGAGAATAAATGGATTTCCAGTGCTATTTTTTACATTTTAGCCATTCCTTGATGATGATGCTGACTCTTCTCAAAGAGCATAGAAACCATCTCTGACTCAGGAAATACCTGAATCACAGATTGCAGGGAGAGTATTCAAAGAATGTGTAGCAATACAGTCTTCCCTGTGTGTCTGCTTTTCCCCAGTGACATGGAAACAGTAAGGGGCTAGATGGGCCTATGGCCTTACTCGGGGGGGTGTTCTTACATTAGAGTACATTTCCAATCAGCATAACAGCTTTAGGAGAATGAACTAACTTTTTGTAAAAACTCCGTTTCCATTTAAGCGCTAAAGTAGGTGGATGGATTTTCAGTATAGTTCAGTATGAGCTCTTAAAAATAATTCTTACTGAACTGAGAGGAACTGCAGGCAGACAGGGTATTCTTCCTATAATCTGAAGATATTTTCATAGGGTTGTATATACATCATCATGTGGTATATGTACATTAGCACATTGTGTGCTTCCTTCCCTTCTTGCAACTTAAATCTTGGAAATCTTCTTTAAAAGAGGACAGATGATCTTCTTAAGGGTCCTGCTGATTTTGGACAACAGTCCCTTCCTTTCTTGTGCCCCTTTTAAAGTTTCTGAGACTAAATCAGATGTTTGCACGTATAGATGCTGAATATCTCTGTAACTGCTGTAAAAGTACTCTTAGCAATATCTCTGTAAGTCAGGTTATTTGATATGGTTGCCTGTCCATCAGAACAGCAGAGATCGCTCAGGAGTTCCCTTGACACTTTTGCTTTACTCACCCAGGAGAACCAGTCCTGTCATTGCAAACTTCTCTTTCTTCCTAACATGAAAACAGTGGACATGAAAACAGGGAGATGGTCAAGGTGTCATGTGACTTTGAATCTGAACTTTGTACATACAGATTATGACAGAAACTAATTTAAACCAAAACCATAATGATGACAATGATTCTTCATGTGTTTATTTTATATACATACTACAGTGTGTTTCAAAGCATGTTTCCAAAGTGTTACTGACTTCTATGATCTCTATGCTATTCATCAGGAGAAAGAAATCTAGAAAATCCATGCTGGAGGTTTTAAGTATGCACAAAGATGCTGTTTGTGAAATAGCAATATTTCAACTTGACTATCACAGACAGCATACAAAGAAGTCATGAAACGACTTAAATGACAAGTGTGTGAAATTTAATAGACAAAAAGGCTCAAACCTGTTGTTTTAATTTTGATCTGGCTTCATACCACAGACCCCCAGCATCACCTCCATGAAGGAAAAGTCCTACCCTGATTCTCTTTGGAGGGGAAGATGGCTAGAAATTTCCAGACAAAAGAGAAGGTGAAGAAAAAAAAAAATCAGAAGGAAATCAGCTCCAAAGTACATCCCTGCTTGGAGTAAATGGTTTTCTTCTTCATACAAAAGTAGTTTTGCTTAGATCCTGTGCCCCTGTCTTGTCAGCAATTCATGAGAATGTGGAGCTTGCAATGTGTGGTCTGTCCCTTCCCTATCATGTTCTAACAACCTAGATGCTGGATGCCTCCTGAGATAGTCCAGAGGCCTAGCTAACCTCCATGCCTAGGTTCATACAAAGATTTTCTTTACCCATTTCTGTATCAAGACATTAGAGTAACATGTTTTATGTAGCTCTTCAGTAAAATGGGCAATAAGCCTAATTTCTTTTCCCATATCTTTTTCTGTTTTGTAGCAAAATGCCTAAAAATTACCGTGGGTTATATGACATCAGACTGGTGTGGAGCCACTTGTTAGGTAATGATTAGTGAAAATATTGTTATCTATGTTGAAGAGAAGATTTAATATTTTCGTGATGCAAGGGAAGCTTTTAGAACAGTTTGCCACCTCTGTATGTTGCCATAACTGTACACTTTGCTATTTCTTACATTTTTGTAAACTGCTGTGGAGTGCAGTATATTTGACCCCGTGATTATGACTGAGATGCTTGGCGTTAAAAATGATTTTGTTGAGAGCAGGCTGACATGCTGATAAAAATGAACTACATTCCAGACCAGATTTCAGTATAGTACATATTTCAAGGCCACTTCATGCTTTGATATCAAAAAAGCAAAGGTCTTTTGTGAGTGCAAGCTTAGTATCTATAGTTTCTGGGTTTTTTTTTGCAGGAGTAGTGTTCCAAAGGCAGAGTTTTATCTAAAAATCTGCTTGTCTTATCTTAATAATAGTGTTGTCCTTTTACCCCCTCTATTTGGCTTAAGGTGTAGCAAAGATCTATATTAGTTTAATGTCTTCTCATTCAATTAAAACTGCTCAATAGTTGTTCCGTACAGTGCAGTCAGCAGCATATCTTAGAAAATGCTCCTTTGGATGGTACGAATGTGTAATATTGAGCTGTGCAGTTTAATATATTCTTCTGAAGGAGGATCTGTGCTTTTTAGGACACAACCGCTAGCTTTTATTTTAACCGCTGAGGCAAACTGAGTTCATTAGTGAGCATAATAGGATTAGACATGAAAAAAATGGACCCAAACTTTCTAATCTCATTTGAAAGGAGCCTCTCCAAAAGCAGACACATGCTTTCTTTTTGCTGCCTTTTTTGAAGCACCATTTTGCTGAAGCTTACTCAGATTGATAGAATAAGTAAAAAGACGAGTCACATTCTGCAGAGTGACATTATGTCTGACTAAGGCAGTAAGAAGCACTTGCCTTCAATAAAAGGAAACGTATTCCACTTCCTATTAAGTTTCCCCTCTGCTTCTTATTAAGTTCAGGTAGGCATAGTTCCTTGATATAAAAATATGTATCCAAGATTGACTTTCTGCTTTGGTTGAGGACACTAACTGAACAAAATGATCTTCAGCATTGGTGGTTGCTTATTATCTTTCAAACACGTAAGTATAGTATATATAAAAAGGTTCCTTTTGAATGAAGTGATATGGTGCCGCAGCACAGCTAACCTTGCCCAGGTGTCTGCCTGTGTACAAAACTCCTGCTGCTTTTCCAGTTGAAGTGTGCTTGATCTCTTCTCCGTCTCCACAGTTAGGGGTCTATTGTTACACTCTCATTTGAAAGCTTGCAAATGACATTTGGTGTGATCGACTTCTAATGGGAGATTACAAGCCTGTGGATCAAAGTGAACCATACATTGGAAAGGGGCTTTTAAGAATTTTAAAGGTTTAACATAAAGAAGATATTTACACAGTCTGATTTAGAATTGTTTCTGTACGCATCACTCATACTTTTACAAACCAAGCTTGTATTGCAACTGCATATGATAGGAGTGCTTTTGTATAGCTTGCACAAAATTTTCCCAAAATTTCACTTCTACAGAAGTTTAGTACATAGGAAGAAGATCTTTGCTACCTAAAGATTTTTTCTATATCCGTTTTGGTCAAGACCTCTAACAATTTGCTTGGGTTTTCACATAATGGATGTTCATTGATACTATTGTGAGATTTAGAGTCCTTTTGTTTTGTACTTTGATTAATAAATTGTTTTCTTCAGACCAAGGACTGAAGCAATATAGGGTGGTCTGCCATTTGAACACTGCCAATAGTGAAGCACAGATAACTGGCTACAACTCCAGATTATTCTGTGTGATTCACAGGTGAGATTAAAATACCACTTTACATTTGGAAGTTGTCTCTGAGAAATTACCTTACAAGAAAATCTAAGGGTTCTAAAATAATTTTGTGTTTGTCTGTTACTAAGGTGATTTCTAATGGATTCTAAATACTAGGAAGTAGCTGCAGCTTTGTCTAACACTGACCTTACCACTTCACATGACTGATTTTGTAAGGATCTACATGTAGGTGTTTAGATGTTTCACTGCTTCCGTCTGACATAAACTAATGATGTAGACTGGCTAAACATGGTGACATGATTAAACAGTGATGTTAATTAGTGGCTTCTATGAGAGACTTGATCCCTCTTTTTAGCAGCATTTGTTATGCCTGTACAGATGTTAAAGGGACAGCAGTGGATGTTTTCTTTATAGCATCTGTTAATCACAGTAAAAGTTCAGGAAAAACATTTAAACTATCTGATAAAAAGCATAAGAGACATCTTCATGCCCCATGGTTGTGCAAAAACAATATCTTTGTGTGAAGGGAAACGGCAATTTTGTGCAGGCAGTAATCATCTGTACTATTACTTAGATGTCATGTATTGATGATCCTGTTTCAATCAAACATATCTCATTCAGAGAGCTTTTGATGGGAGGAATTTTTGGAAGGGTTTAGGAAGGTTAAATCTGTGAGACATGGCTTCCATCTGGAATGCATTAGCTACAAAGATTTATTAGCCAGAGTGCCTCTGCATAATGTTCCATGGAAAGCAAAGCCCTGCATCTAATTTCCAGCATGATGTCTATATGAGAAGTGATCTTTGAAATATCATAGGTGACAATCAAGTTTGTTATAAAAATAGTAAATGCACAGGGTTTTCATGGCAGCTATTTTAAATCCCTCATGAGGGCTGCTAAGCAGATAGTTGATTTGTTGACAAATGATAAAACTGCAGGAACAGCAACATGCATGACATTTTTAAACAGGATAGACTCTTTAAGCGGTAAGAGTCACATCAGGAAAATTATCAACATTTAGTGGTTGCTTAACTCTGTGAAGGATGGCATTAGGAAATAATAGAGGCAATATTTAACTTTCTGTTTCAGTGTTTTTTGATTAAATCTGTTTCAAGAAGAGCTGCTTCTGATCAGCAAGTAGGAGGGAGAGAGCTTTAGAGATTCTAATGCATTAACAAAACTGATTCCCTGAAACTCTAAACTATCATACGTCTGATGGTGATTAAAAATTACTATCATAAGGACAGTACTGATCTCAATTTCATAACGAGCCAAAGTGGGGGGAAGTGTTTAGGTTTTTTTAGGTCTATAACTACAGAAAAGAATTCAGTGATATGCCTGCTAGAGAACATTTTTGCGCAGAACTGACACAGTAGAGTGATTGAATTTCAGTTGATGAGAAAAAGTTGCATAAGAATCTGAAAATCAGAATAATTTAAGCAGGACAGTGCATTACTAAATATTAACTGGTTCTTTGATGAGAATACTGTTTCTGAAAGACTGGGAGACAGCAACTTCTTTTCTGTAAACTCAGTTGCAATATATAAAGCATCAAGTTGCCAGTACTCTCCAAAATTCCCAATAAAAATAATTTCAAATAAATAATTCATGCATCATGATCTACTCCGTTCCTGTCTTCTCCTTGGCCTCTGAGTCGGCTGGTTCTGTGCTTGTAGAATGGATACCGATAGAAAAAATATTATATATAAATACATTTTAAATATATAGGGAGCATAAAGGAAAAATAAAGCCCGACACTTTTCAAAGGAGTACAAATATAGAATTAGAACTGTGAGCAGCAAGTCTGGATATCTGAGTTGTAGTCTCAGCTCTACTTCAGAGAGAAAACTTCTGTGAGCCTGGGTGAATCTTTAAGGTGTATGTGTTTTGCTCTTTCTATTTATGAATTTGAGTGGATGATGTTAGCTACTTCTTGCATAGGAATCCTGCTTCAATTCAAGTCATGATTATTAAACTGTTTGTAATAGAAGAAAAAGAAGCAGCAGGTAGACTGCTTTCCAAATTAGTAGGAAAATCCATTGCTGAAATATACCTAATATTCCCTCCAACAGACCATCTTGTTTCTAATTCAAGTTTTGTCCTCTATGTGCTTGTGTGTACATATTACTGTACACACGTATATGTCAAAATATTAGAAAATATCCTGTGTTCAATCTTTTCTTTATAGAATCTATTAAGTAAAAAATACAGATTATCTAATAAGGATATTTTATAGAAATTTGTAATATCATGTCTTCAGAAGTCTGAAACTGTACGTAATACCTGGAACATGCTAGTGAAGAAAGCCCACAGAAATCTGCTAGTCACATCCAATAGCACCACTTGTTGACTCATTAGTAACTGTTAAAAACACAAAAATGGCAAAATGTGAAGGACAAGAATAACTATCCAGCTTTGCCATATGTGTGTTTTGGGGCTAAATCAAGGTTTACAGTTTCTAAATTGCTAATTCCTTTGGCAAAGGTTTGGGGTTTAAAAAATGAAAAAAATAAAAAAATCAATAGTACTTTAATCTTCTTAGGGAGTTTGCTGGGTTAAGAAAAGGGTGTTCAATCCATGTATTCCTGTTCGGAATGAGGAAGACGTGTCTCTGAGACACGTCTCTCTTCCACTGCATCAAGGGCATTGAAAGAATGATGCACAGCAGAGAAGAGCACTTTCTCTGCGTCTTTCCCACATTTGCATTCAGGTGGGATGTGAGGTCCAGGGGAACTGTTTATTAGAACTCCTCTCTCTCTTTAAAGTCTTGCTGTGCAGCAGGATTGGAGAGTAATCAGGATCTTACTGCTTCTAACTGATGCTACAAGTAAGATGATACTGAGCTGCATTTCCAGCTTAGTATCTTTGACTGTAACACTTTGTTGTTTAAGAGTTAGTCCTAAGTTTATTTCTGAGTTACTTTTCAATGCTTGAGCTCATTACTTCTTGCAGTCCTCGAGAGCAAATAGCAAAGCAGAACACATATGGGAGACCATGGTCATTACAAAGGCTCAGTATTTTTAAGTGGACCCATTCATTACAGAGGTGCATGTTTAGACAAGAGGTAAGGCTGCATTATGTCATAAGGAATTAGTGTTTCATCAGAAAAAGTTATTCATACCTACCATGGATGTGAAAGTTCCAAGTCAAACCTGAGAGACTGGGCTGTTTGTTTGTGAGTTACTCTTTAAGAAGGGTAAGTTTCACCACTTGCATCAGAAAGATACCATATTTTCCTGAGCGGATGAGGGGAGAGGACAGGGAAAAAATGGTCTGAGTTCATTGAGTTAAAATGAAGAATTCTTGATTATACAGTTTGTGTTTCTATTGCAGCCAGTGAAATGCTTGAAGGCGATGTTAGTTAGTCACTGACTATTAGGCGCTTCTTTTAAAGGTATTCCTTGTGCATGTTTCATTCACCTGTTTACAGTAGAAAGTACATGGGAATGGGTATCTTTGGAACAAGTGACTGATGTATAGTTAATAATGTATGTTCAGTTATGTATCCTATTCTCAGTTTTTTCTTTCTAAAATATTTTTTTGTTCAAACAAGTGCTAGAAGAGCACAGCTTCATTGTGTTCATGTGGTTGTTTTTCTCCTGGGAAAAGCAACTGTAGGAGGCAACTGGCAGGAAAGAGAAACATGATCTTTCTAAAACATTTATGGGACATTTTCAGCTGTAGAGATTGCATGGCGATTCAGGCTGGTTTTCAGTGCGGGTATGCCTCCATAGTAGAAAACAGCAAAGAGATTACTCAATGTGTCAGCATGTTTCAACTATTGAGCTTTTAGGTAGTCTCTGTTGCAAATGTGGCTACTTCTTTTACTTTCAGAATCTCCAAAAGAAGGCAGCACTGCATCTCAAAATTATTGATCTCTTCTTATGATTGAAAATCAAATTCAGACACAGGTCTTCAGTATAGAGAAAGTCCATAGCAGAAACCTGCACTCAGTTAGTCAACATCAGCCTTATTATAAATGGAAGCTGCTATAGAAGACGAAGTTCATGTACTTTATATCATTAAGGCATGCACCTTGAATACTGTGTTCAGTTGTGGGTCGCTCACTACGAGAGACATTGAGATGCTGGAGTGGATCCAGAGAAGGGCAACGAAGCTGGTGAAGGGCCTGGAGCACAGGTCTTACAAGGAACAGGTGAGGGAACTGGGGTTGTTTAGTCTGGGGAAGAGAAGGCTCAGCGGGGAGCTTATTGCTCTCCACAGCTACCTGAAAGGAGGATGGAGAGAAGTAGGGGTCGGTCTCTTCTTCCAACTGACAAGTGATAGAACAAGAGATAGCAGCCTCAAGCTGCACCAGGGGAGGTTTAGACTGGCTATTAGAAAAAATTTCTTCACAGAGAAGTTGATCAGGCATTGGAACAGGGTGCCCAGGGGAGTGGTGGAATCTCCGTCCCTGGAAGTGTTAAAAAAATGTGTAGATGAGCCCTTTAGTGACATGGTTAATGGTGGACTTGATGGTCCTGGGGTAAAGGTTGGACCTAAATGGTCTTAAAGGCCTTTTCCAACCAATTGATTCTATGGTTCATGTATGGTATATGGCAAGTTTCTTCTTCAGCAAGTAGTTTTAAATGTCAAAATTAGTACCGATATTTCTAGACATTCCATGTGCTACAGACTAGCTTTCACTGGTTATATACCATCAACTGCATTTAGAATTTGTTTCAACTGTTTACTAAGCATGTTCTTATTTGTAATTCACCCTAATGGGAATGTTATACGCTGCTAGATGATTGTCTTGCCTTACAAATGTAAAGATTTTGGAGCATCTGGGGTTTATATATTGCAAAATCTGTCAATTGCAAAAGTTATTGTTAATTTCTCAAATACCAACATCTACAGTTTAGTTTATGGTGGCATATGGTGTGGAGCTAAATGAGACATTTGGCCCTTTTTGTCTGTTTACTCATATAAAGTATTGAATAGTGCATATACTGGAACACAGAAAATGTCCTTTTTAAGTTAGAACAACGATTGTGTTAATATAAGCAAACCTAAAGCATGTGTTGAATGCTTATCAGGCATTAGAATCAATAAGTAGTCTTTAGATTTAAAATTAATGATTTTCTGTGTTCTCCAAAAGTCAAAATCTCTCAAAGTTGTCTTTGTTGCTTCTGATTTCTCCCAAGAGAGCAAGGAGGGTGTGATAAATCATCATACCCACAAAATAAACAAAGTGCCTGACAAAAAGACTGGAATTAGATTTAAAAGAGGAAATCCCTGCCTTAAACATCCTCAGTATCTTGAAACTGTAGTTGTGGAAATGTAAGATTAAAAGGAGATCTGGTACGGCTCCAACCTAACACTATTGCAGAGATGCTAGAAAGAGCTTTAACACTATCTTGACATGGGAATGAGGTCATGTTGTTGGATTAAGTCACCTGACTGTGTCCCTGCTATTTCTTTGACAAGTCTTTTATGGGTTTACTTGATAATGCCAAGTGATGTAGAAAATTTAAATACATAAAAAACATCAGCAGAATAGCTGACTAAGAGCAAAGAGCCGTTACACAACCTTTTATGAAAAATTGCAGAATACATTTTATTTATGAAAGGCTTAAAAATTAATTAATAAATAAATTCATGAACATACATCTATACATAAAGGAAACGCAAGAGAAAAACCTTGTGTACAACAATGAAACAGAGAGGTCATTATTGTGAAGAACAAGCTGACTAAATGAGTTTGAATTTATGTAAAAACTGTTTAAATGCACATAGAAAAATACACTTTGAAATATGAAAGTTGAGATACGAGCTCATAAAAGACTGAAGCTCTTGTTATAAACTAGCAGAAGCAGTCTTGTAAACTAGCAGCAGCAGTATTCTTTTCCTCAAACACCTTTTGTTCTGGTAGCAATGTACGTGAAAGTGAGGCCATCTCTGGATAATGCTGTAAGCTTAATGTGGAAGGAAAAATCATTCCTGGTAAAATGTTTGCAGCATTCTACAACATGCAGCGCAGTGTTAGCTATTTTTTATGTAGCGATTCATCCCTGTTCATGTTGGAGTAGAATTTCTATTTTTTTCTCTTGCAGATTTGCAATACATTTGGAGATTTCTGTCCCATGACTTTCTTTTTGAGCATGTCAGACTCTTAGAGATGTTATCCTATATTTGTGTAAAACATGTCACTAACAAGAAATATGCAATACAGTAAAACATCATTTGCAAATGGAACGCAGTGTAACCTTTCAGAAAATTTACCCAGGAAAGCCTCTGTGGAACAAAACAAATGTCTGCCAGTAACTAGTAAAATTTCGAAGCTATGACCTGTACCTACTAAGAATAGCTGAGTAGTGAATTAGCTGTGAAATGTTTGCACTCTTATTTTATTGTCTTATTCCATTAAGAGAAATATGAAGCTGAAATATATCATGAAGAATCAGTAGGGAGAGGAGAAAATCCTCACCCTGAGGTGCACTGTGAGTTTAGAAGACTCTGTCCCTTACCAATCCAAAATAAACATGTCAAGCTCTGAGAGGGCAAACTGCTACAGGATTCATAAAGAATGTTTCCACTAAAAGAACATTTTTTCCGAAAAGTTAAATTCTGTTGAATAATCTGACAGAACATGCTTTTTTTTGAGCCAGTAGTAGACCTTTTAAGCCATAGAGCAGAAGGTGTTATGCTAAATAAAGCCCTTGGAATGTTCAGATGAACTTCTTGCCTTCTCTTAAAGAAAATTTGACATGTTGACACTCCTTCTAAAATTTTGATCTATGATAATCCACGTAAATCCCACCCAGTCAGTTAGCTGGTGTGTGATTTTCTCTCAAGTGTAGTACCTGATCACCCTTTCCTTTCAAGAGCTGGTGACCTCTGAGCAGGTCAGTTTGCACCTTGCTAGTCTCATCTTGGCATGCCTCCAAAAGGCAAATAGGTCAGGCTTCTGTTAGTGAGCCAAAAGCAAAGCTCAGTCTGAATGCTTAGCAAGAGAACAGAGCATACTGCATTAAATGTTATTCTGATGTGTAGTGGAAAGTGCCAGAACTTACTTTGGGAACTTCCTTGAACACAGATAGTAAATTTAATTCAGGCTGATCACATTCACCAGTAGTTAATGTGATATCTTTACCAACACCTGTGAGCTCTGAGCCAGTTTTTCAACTGGCCATGGAGGTTTGCAAGGTTCTGTTCTGCAGTGGTAACTTGCAGATAATTCTGATGAACATTAACGGGAGCTCCTGGTGTATGCTATTCAACTTAAAGATTAATGTCATAAACACACGTATATACCATTACAGGGCCTGACAGTGATTTGATCTTTACTTCTTACTTTATCTAAATCTCAACTTTTGATTCTGTGTTGAGAATCTATGTTACTCTTTTGGAATATGTGATAAGAACACAAATTCTGACCAAGTTCATTAAGAGCTTCCTTTTGGGTTCACACCAGAACAGCACCAGCGATGGTAGTGTACTGCAGGATTTGGCTTATGGAGACCAAATAGTTTTATTTATTTATTGTAATGATAACTTGCAGATATGTCAAAATTGATGTGTTTATTTATTTATTTTATCTTTTACATTGATAACAGCAAGAATTAAAACATTCATTAGAAAATAATTTCTCAATGGTACAAACAGCTTTTTAAATCCAGCAAAGCCAGAATGCTATTGGATTATTCAAAGGGGATTTTTGAAGAGACCTATTAATCTGTGTCGTATTCAAAAGCAGTTCTGTGTTCTCTTCACAGACAGGATGTAAAATGTTATATTTTTCATCTTCATGCATTTATTAGTGTCTGCTATCATGCACCTTGAAAATTAGAAGATACTGCATGAAGGAACATTCACAAGATTAGCTAAGTCTGGAGCTTCACAAGTTAGTCTTTGAAATAGAAGATTTTGCTTGTCAGCAAAATATATTTCTAAGAAAGACAATTATGTATAGAAGTCATTTACTGGTAAGCTGCTACTGAGGAAAAAAGTGTTAAGAAACATTAACAACAATGTTAAGAAAAAGGAGCGTTGAAGCTAATGAAGCCTAATGTGGCCTACTCCCATGTACAGTTTGGAGACTGTAGTGTCCAAAAGCATGGTTGAGCTTTCTTTGCTTCGTGAGCTTTTCCTTCAGAATTTAGATCATTCTCCTGTACTCAGGCATTTATTTCATGAAACTCATTGGAGCTTAGTATCTCTGAGACATCTAACCTTTTCTCAGATTCGGCTTAAATAGGTCAGTAAGTACAAGCATTACAGTGAAGCAGCTATAGAGGCAAACAGAACAATGCCACAGGGCTTGTTTTCATAGGAGAAAAAAAATTTGTATTTTCTGAAAGGAGGGAACGTCAAAGTGACTTTGAATAGGATCTGAATATGTTACTATGCTTTCTTTATATTCTCTGTGAGTTGCACGCTCATCAAACTTCTTTCTCTAACTCTTGTGTAGCTGGATGTTCATGATAGAGGAGCAGAAAGTGCTGTGAATAAAGAGTCCACAAAGAGCACTAGCTTTTTGATGCCTCTCCTCACTATTTTTAAGGAAGCCAAATGTAGCAAAATGATTTGGTGAGTTAGAAAAATTTGTGATGTGTATTCCTACCAAAAAGCTATTGATGCATAAACTGAAGTACAAATTAGTTCTCTAAAGGCATATGCTTAAAATGGATTTCAACCAGAAAATAAGGGAAGAAGAGTACAGTTGTGTTACTAGGATTGACCATGAAACATGAAGTTTGCATGTTACATAAAATTATTTTTGACACATTAAAAAACATTCAATCTATCCTCATTCTAATTCACTTTATGGTGAATGGCTTAATAGCAGAATATATATCATTTATACTGCTATCCTTCATGCTTTTAAACTGTAATATCCTTTCCTCAGTGACTGCTTGTCAATTTCTCTGATCTAGAGTTGATTTCATAGATTAACTAGGCCAATTAAGTAGAGTTATGATTAGAAGAAGAGAAAGCAAATAAATATTAATCTGCCATCCTGAACTTCTTTCCAAAATCCTGGCTCCCAGTACACTTCAGAGTTGCATATGATGTCTTATGTTGATTCATCCTCATTAGTGACTGTAGATTATTTAATCAGTGTGGTTTTGTGGCACAAATGGAGGTATTTTTATGTGATGTCATTTCTGTGAACATTGCCACATAAGCACCGCAACCCAAACCCTGTGTGCACTTTGATATTGCCCAGTTATCTCTCTTCTCCTTTCTGTTAATTCCTTTGTAGTTGCAAAATCATAAAGAGTTATTTCACCTCTTTGGTAATCAGAACGGGTTTTAGTTCCTTTCTGTTACTACTCGGCATTTGTTCGTTTGGATGACAGAGCAAATTTAGGGCAGTCTCTTCTCAGGTCTACGTATATAGACTATTCACTAGGACAGCCTTAATTAAATTTGTGCTTAGAAATTAGACCGTCTGTAATGATTTTTCTTTTTTTTTTTTTCGTAATGTTCTTAGACCAGTACATGATACCTTTGGATTGAAAGTTGCATCATATTGTTGTTTCTTTATTGATACATTTCCAGAAGACTTTAGGTGATTTTTTTTTCTCTCAGCCCTTTCTTAGTACTTTTATGGCTCATAGCAGCACGGGCCAATAAACAATATCCATTATAGATGCAAGGTTATTGCTAGAGAGCCTGGATATTGATCTCACATAAGTTAGAAATGGTTGAAGGAATGAACTTATTTGTTGGCAGGTATCCATATCATGAAGCAATCACCATAAATATCTTCAGCCTGGCCTTTTCTTGACTCATATTACAAATATTAGAAGCTGAAAATCAGAATGAAGCAATATTGCATGCAAAGTTGGAGCACATTAGGTCTCCAGCATGTGAGGAAAATCATGCTACCTCTGTATAAAACATGAGGGCTTTAGCCTCTAGGGCTGTCAGTTTGGTCCTTTGCAAAAGGAAGATCTTAAGTAACACACTTCATTAAAAGAAGAAGACATGTCATTGTTAGTGTAGTTATCTTTCTTATGGTTTCACAATCAAAAATTAAAGTATTTGCTTGTAAAGATTATGAGTGTCACCAACATATGACTGTCTTTCTATTCTGTACATTTTCTGTCATAAAAAGGGTGAAAACATCTGATTTTGCCAAGGATTGTCTATTTTTTGTATTGATTTTTATGGTCTCAAAAAATATTCAGAATTGAGTCCAAATGCTACACTACCTAAAGCTTGATGTTACTTTGAGACTAGTTTTAATGAGCAATTGCAACTGAGCCAATCTCAGTTGCTCAGTTGCAGCTTGGGCAAGTAGAAAAACCCTGATGATTGATCTGTGTGGGTGAGTTGGCATCAGTTTGCAAGCCCTCTGGGTAGAGGCAGAACATCCAGCAGGAAGTATTAAAAAGGAAAAAGGAGAAGAAACATTTATCACGCATTTACTAACATTTTATGGCAGTGTTATGGTAAACTGAGAGATGAATGCCTACATTCATGTATTTTGCACTATTCTGAGGCACTAATAACATTAAATCAGACTTAATACTTCACACCAAATGTTCAGTAAAATAGGGAATGATGTGAATATTTGTTGATGCTATACACTACAGGTACAGCATCGAAAGTAGTGCTTGAAAGGCATAAAATGCTGCAAAATAGAGGTCAGAATTATGCTAATATCATGATAATATAAAAATATTAAGTCACCAAATGACAGGATTACAACCCAACTATCTTCAGTCCCTGGGAAGCTTTCTGCTAAGCTCATGGTAAATAAAACAGCCGGTCTTACACGGGAGTCTGATTACAAATTTACACATTTGTATTATTAGAACTGCACAAAGCATTCACCTCTGGAGACTGGGGTTAAAATCTGATTTAGGTTACTGGAGAATATTAGTATAGTTGTCCCAGCCCAGTAGACACTTCATTATATAATCTCCTCTCAATACTGAAGCCAGTAGGTATGATTAACATGTTCTTTTCAGAAAAGACTAGGGTTGGCATAGCCAGAGTGTTATGGGGCAGGGTTAAAGTAAATTGACAGATTTGTATGTAAGAACATGCTCATTACATTAATTAGCAATATATATATATATCCATTTGCCAGCTTCTCTGCCAAATTGGGTATATAGTGTACTAGTGATTTGAATGGGTGGAGTGCAGGTGAGCGTTCGAAGGAAGGGGCATGACTGAAGTATATTCCAAAGTCAAAGCATGGATTAGAGATGTTAGTTCACAGTATTCAGCACTCACATATTATTAGAATTTGCTATTCTTTTGTACTTCCTAGCTATCCAGCAGAAGTCAGTATTTGATGTATTTTTTGGTTTTGTGCGGGTACAGACATTATGGGGTTTATTACATTACTGGAGTCAGGGGAGAAAAGCTCTTTTTCAGTAACTGCTTTACTTCTGTTATTGATCCTTTTTTACTATTAATTTCATTTTCTATAATTGCGTAAAATAGTGTATATTGCAAGAATTTAATGACAATCTATATCTATCCAAATACTATGGAGATAATAAAGTTTTGCTTGTCAATATTATAATTTTTTTTCTTATTATATTCCCTTTCCTCTGATTAGATTTTTAGACAGGCATTTTAAATTCCTGAAGACATAAACTACATAGAGCCAAGCCGCTGTAAAGGCCTAACACATCAGTAAATGTCACTAAAGTGTCAACTCTTTTCATCATAACTGCAGTTCATTTCTGAACATTGACAGTGATGCTTATACTGGATAAGGATTGGAATGGGCATATTTCCGGATCTTAATTACATCAGGCATAGGGATGAGGAGCAGTCTCTTTCCTCATGGAGAAGGGAGAGCAGAGCTAAATTTGGCCATCTAGAGCTCTATGCATCCCTGTTTATCTGGAGATAATAGGATTAAGTTAAGCTATGGGACTTCCTTAGCTAGAACTGCCTTGCTGCCTTCAGCAGGGGTCTAATAAGGATAGATATAATTGGGTAAATGGTGAAGAAGAATAAAAAAAGTACACAGTATAAGCAGAATGCTTGTGAATAAATGATGACAAATTGGATTCTATCCAATCCCTGCAGAGCTGGTTAAAATACAGCAACACACATGAAATAATAGGGTGAAATGTATGTCTTTTTTTGTTGTGTAACGTTTGCCACCTTATTTCTAATCTCATGCATAAAATATCTTTTAAAGTTTAAAGAGAAGATGGGGAAGAGCATTTTTCTGGTGTAAGCAGAAGCTTTTTAATGCTGCTCATATAAGGTTAAAGATGCACAAAATGTATGTGGCTACAAATATATGCTGCCCAAATGGGACTTTGGTTTTCTGACCCATATCCACTTACTGAATTTAGTCTGTTAACAGTTTAGCATTTATTTTCACTTTTTTTTCGTCTCTCAAAGAGAGAAACAAACACGAGGAATGTAGCCCCATGGAATAATTAATTAGATCATTCACTGTAATTTATTTAAATACAGTTATTCTATTTTTATTTATTTTTCTGGTTTGGGAGTTTTTAAATACAATTAGAATGACTTATGAAAAAATCACAGTAGGGAAATAATTTCTGTCTATCAAAATACACGAGCAGCCTTTGTCTGGTGTAAAAGACAGTCACTTAATGATAAATAATTTTCGTGCTTGTGTCCTATGTGTCCAATTGTGAATTTGAAATAACTTGTATCGGTGGAGTTCCCCTGCTGTGGTTGTAGATGCAGATCATATCCATGAAATTTCAAAGTCAGTTCCACAACGTTCAAAATCCTGTTGTAGACTAAAAGGTGTGATCTGCCTTCGTTTTTTTCATTTTGTGGAGGAATGAAGTCAGTCTGATGCTAGCATACCTTGGGAGTGACTTTGTACATGTTTAGGATGCTGTGGTAGGTAGAGCTAGTTTTAGAACAAGCTTGTCCCTGCAGTTTGCTCCCCTTTCCTTTGTTTCTTGGAGATGGTCCTGATTTTAAACTGCAGGAGCTAATGTTTAAACAGTCAGACTACTCCATCCATATGCATGTTATTACTTACCTGCCAGAAGGTTTGCGTGTGCTAAGACACCTCTTATAAACCGGAGCCTGTGTTAAAAAGTTGCAGCGCCTCTATCTTACCATAAAGCAGAGCACAACATTAGTATGTTTTGCAATGAAGATCACTAGATCTTCAGATCTAGTGCAGAAAGAATGACAAAAACTTTAAAAAATCACCAAAAGACACAGAAGCCAATCTAGCTAAGTAGGGAATAGCAACACAGAGATTACTATGAGCAATAAACTGAAGACTTCTAAAGAAATTTAAACAGTCTGTTTAGGAGAGGACTGAGAGATCTATGAGCCTAAGCAGGAGCAAGTTAAAAGGATAATTAGAAGAGCTAAAATAAATACTGAATATTGTGTTGTGAAATATATCAGCAAACAATAAAATATTCTTCAAATTTATTTGTGAAATACAGAAAATAGAAGAGAAAATTAATTCACCAGAAACGAGTGTTGGGAATTGGAGACAAGGTGATACAGAAATAGTTTGGTTTTGCTTTTTTTTTAAACAGGCTCTTCTCAGAGGTTTTAGAATGTGAGTTCTATACCATACGTGGATACATAAGGGCATAAATGCTGAATCTGCAACATGGGTAAAGTACCAAATACAAATCCAGGTGACTAGTATTAGATATTTAGTGGAAATTATCTGATGAAGTACACACAGCTAGTTTTATCAAGCAGAAATAAAAGTTCAGAGATAGAAGACTGCAATAAATTAATTGGCTTCTAAAATATATTTATGTCTCTGCTCATATATTTTTTGAGAAACAGAATACACCTATAACAACATGACCATTTTAAAAGGAATCATGTAAATAGTACCTGCCAGCTAAGGGATTCAAATCAATTAGGTATCAGGTAGCTTCATTTCAGGTTTGGGGTTACAGCTCTACACAGGCAGTATTTCTGTGTGTACATGTTTAAATTTGAGGACTGTGCCTACTGAAATTTTCAGGCCTTTAGAGATTTTACTGTCAGAGCATATAAGAGTTGGCATGATTGTTATGTATTGTACCTGGATTTGCAGGTAATTCAGTGTTTAACAGCTTTAAGGAAAGAGTCAGGGAAGAGAAAGAATTTTTCATGTGCGTTAGCTCAGTTGCTTTAACGGTAGAAATATTTGGAAGTGTTATGGGTGGTTTGCATAGAAATGTTTACAAAGTACTAATGCGCATAGAAATGAAAATATAACAAATTAGTAAAGCTTATCACCTTAAAAGCCTTCACCCTTTGGAATTAAATTCTGATCCCCCTGAAACCAGTAGGAGTTCTGCTACTGACTAGACTGGAGCCACAGGCACATCCATAGTTGCTTGGTTTTTTTTTTTTTTCTTTTTATTATTAGTAAAACCAAATTTTTTAATCTTCTTAAATCTGGATCTTAAGATGAAAATCTAGTATTTTTAGATAGAATTGTCTTGGAAAATTTAACAAGTTAAATGTTAGGAAATCCTATAATATCTTTATTCTAGATAGGGCAACTATAATTTCAGGATAGTAATGTAAGAAACTCATTTGATTAATGATAGTATAGCAACTGCCAGAACAAGAAATATAATAAATGCAGTTGAATTCAGTGAGTTTATTGTATTAGAATCCTTGTCAAATGATTTGAACCTGCATTCATCAAATCTGAAATTATCCCAGACTCTTATCAGATCTGTCCCTAAACAACTTAAGAAATCATGACAAGAAATCCTGTACCTTCGTTACGAATCCCTGCATAACTGAATCGCAGTCACTCTTTCACCAGCTTTTACTAATCTCCTTGGATTAGCTTCAGACTCAAAATCAGCAAAAAGACATTTCACTGGCATGAGTGGAGTTCCTGAGGTATAAACCTTGTGAAGGACATCTGTGTCACTGGGGAAATTCTTGTATTTCATTGAGCTATAGTTGAAATATCATTTACCCAATTTAAAGTGATTTAACTTTATGCTAGTATCAGGGATTGCATTTGAAATTGACTCAACAGTTCCATTCACAGTGCTTCACTGGAACTTTTCTGTGGTTTTTTCATCTCTTAAATTTCCACTCAAGTTCTAGAGTAATTAAAAAATTTTAAACTTAAAGATAATTTCATCCAACTCCACTCCATCCCAATCTCCTTCACCAAAAAGGGCAGACAGCTCTTGAGCAGCAAGCTCAAATTTCAAATGTATATATGTAATTAAAATTAAAACTAATTTTTTATAATTTTACCTAATTCTGGTATTTCTTTGAAAGGTTTTTCACAACTCTTTCAGCTCACAGGAAAGACCTTGTCTTCAAGAGTAAACTTCAACAAAAAGTGCAACATTCAATAATAGCTTCAGGAACTAAGACAAGACCTGAATATTTCTCTCACCTTAGTTATACTCAGAAAAAAAGCTGAAATTTGTATTCACAAGTGTGTGCTTGGATTACATACAGTTTATATCTGCTATTACTGTCAGTATTATTACAATTGGGGCACTGAAAATCATAATCATGAATATAGTGCTAGGCGCTGGATGAGTATGGAGTAGCAAATGGCTCTGCTGTAGACATTGCACAAAAACCAGCTGGCCCCACTGTGCCTTGCATGATGTCCTTTTTACTGAATTTCTTGCTATGTCACGTGTCTGAGGAGGCCACTTGAATTTTTAGTATAGCCTTACCCACATTCATTTCTGGAACCAACTTTTATGTAGGTTTCAATACTACATCTTTGGCCATTGTTCCCACTTTGTCCTGGAATCTCAGTAAACCAACAAATCAACGTACCAATAAGCTAATAAGCACTCCTGTCATCCAAGCTATCAACATGGTTGTGATGAACTGGGAAGTGGTTTTGCAGCTTTACCTTAGGTCACTACTGGTACTTGGTGCCTATTACCTACAGGCTTTAGTATATACACGCAAAGGGAGTAACTGTCTGAAAGGTTTAATGATACTTGTGAAGCAGTCAACCATTATTTCCCTCTGTCAGATTCTACTACCTGAAAAACTCAGGTTAATATAATGATTGAATACTTCCACTTTATGCCATATGCAGTAGTGGTATTGCTCTGTATATCACATGTAATATTGTCTAGCAGTTGTAAAGTGTTTTGCATGTGCGCTCAGCTTTATGACCATTAACTAATTAATCCTTGCAATGGCTCGATGAGATAAACAAGATGCTATCACCCGTTACTATCACATGGTTATGCTGTCATGCTTAGTTTATGAATTTATCTATTCACTGTGTAATGCCATATCTAAAGGTTCAATAAAAACAGTTGAAAATAATGAAAGAGAAGGGAAACTCTGGCTTTTAGAAGCACATATGACATATTTTTATACAGGCAGTGAGATAATACAATTAGAGTGTACAATGAACTCTAAAAGGAAGAATATAAAATTAACTTCACCAATTCTACTTAATAGATGACATTTTCTAAGAGACAGAGACTAATTGTTTTTTGGGAAAAAAATAAAAAAGCTAAGTACAACTGCATCACAAATAGGGTCAAACCTCATTTTGAAAAATTACAAGTTTTGTTTGCAGGAAACCATGCTAGATTGAGAATCTTAAAACAAACATAGTATATGCAAATAGTTTCTTCTAAATGTGAATAGTTAAATACTGTTTAAAGTTACATGAGATAATAGGTCAAACCTATCAGAATTTTTTTTCTGCTGGTGAGGAGTTTTCTGAAAAATTTCAGTGTTCACAGAGGTATCCATATCTATGGTGTTGCCAGATAGTAAATCTACATCAGTGTTTTTATTCAGATCAGGGGTGCAATTCTGAAGTGATGTTCATCATCCCCACATATCATGTTTAGCTTCACATCATGGAGGAGTCCTGGAGCTTGTGAACTAGATTCCTTTTGGGTGAAACTAAAGCACGCAAGTTCCTGGAGTGCCATCTAGTACACTCCAGCTGTTAATGGCTATGATTCAGTTCACAGGACCAGACTACATCTGATGCAGAGTAAAGCCATCTGAAATGCTGATAGCCTACATACAAGTTCCTCAGCACCACCTGTTTCATTCTACAGACCTCTTCTATTGGGCTGCAATATTGGGAAATACATAACCAAAACACTGCTTAGAGCATTTAATTAGCATTTAGTCTATGTTTCTTCCATTACAATTTTCAGAGGACATTGAGGAAATTTAATGATGAATTGTCATTGTTTAATAAAATTTAGATTTTTAACTTTGCCTGCTTTCATCTTATACATCCAGCATACTAGCACTGAAAATAGACCTTTGATTTTCAGCTTGATCTTCACTGAAATAAACACCTAATTTAATGCAACTTGCTTAATTTTACCTATGCATATATAATATTGTCCATTTATTTACAACTGCCATATATCAGCTTTGTAGATTCAGCTTTGATACAGGTTATATTTAACACTAAGAAAGTCTTAATTGGATTTGTTTGGCTTTTTCTTGTGGTTGTTTTGATCTCTTTAAAGTACGTAGGCTGTAATTAATGTATATTTTCCTATTGGTTGCAAATAATCTATTCAATATTTCCAGAAGTTTTTTGGTTGTTTCATTTTACAGGGCTATTGTTCCACAATATTAAAGCTAGCAACTCCTTAAACAATAGTCTATGGAGTAGGAAGAGGCTTGCTGATAGAACCATACTAGCTCCTAGCAAAGGCTCTGGGACTTGCTAGTTGAAAACTGTGCTTTTGAAGCAACTTTACAGGGGAAAAGATGTGGCAAACAGAGAAACCAGCCCAAATTGTGAGTGAAATAGTGTTTACACTGCTGCAATTGCAAAACCACTATATTTCATGAGGTATTCCATTGGGGAGTATTGTAGTTTGTATTAATATCATTGTTGTATTGTATTTCTCTGCAATAACAATGTTTGCAGTTGAGTATAAGTCATGATTTTTCACTTTACAATTTGGCAGTGGTTTAGTTAAAATAGTATTTTGCTTTTTTGGGATCCAGCAAACAAGAAAATGCTACAATGTCAAGCTTAGAAAAGTAACCTCAAGAAGGTATTATAAGTTGGCTAGGCTCAGCATAGGGGTAGATGGTTAGATTCCAGTGTTTACTGCTGAGTGGTACATGCTTGTTTTGCAATGTGATTTTGAGTCAGAGATTTAAACAGAGCGTGCAAATCCTGTTCAGTCTCTCGGCATTGTTGATCTGTTTTCATTGATTTTTCATCTGTGCAAATCCAGTGCTCTCCATATATTTTAGAAACCTTATAGTAGAGTGTTGCAGAATAGGAGTTTTAATTAGAATTACATTCAGTTCATCAAAAGACTTCACTGTTTTGGAGGATGCGGCATTGTCCTGGTTTTACTGTATCATGTACTCCCATTTTGCAAGCAAAAAGGTTCTCTTCCTATAAAACAAAGAGTAATGAGATATTATAGATTTTGTGTCCACCCTTTGCCAAAGACAGTGACTTACCCCGTGTACATTTGTTGCATATACAGGTAAACGCTATTCCATTAAATGTGTGGGGGCTTTTGTCAAGTTTTCATAGTTTCTGTATTTTATACTATTAAATAACAATAGGATTTGGGCATTTTATTCTTGAGAAAATGTGTAAAGTACGTTTATAGGCTTGAAATTGATTTTAGAAAGAAAAAACCTGGTTTGACTTTTTTTCTATTAGTTTTCTCTTTGTTAATTTTTCTCCTAGGTCTGCTGAGTAGTATGCAATGACATTGTAAGTGGAATGTGTTTCCTCACATCAGTGCCTTGTTAATACTATTCATTAATCTAGAACCACGAGCTTGTTCAGAGGTGGTTAGATATTCCATATTTCCATAGGGTTTGAGGGACGGGTGACAGCTTACTTACAGCATCAGAAACCAGGTCTCATTGCACTGTCATGTCATTTTTAATAGTGATAAAATATCAGAGGCTGCATGTGAACTCACAGCCTGTAAATGGTATGGCAGCAAAATCCAAAATAAGTCATTCCATCAGCTTCTCGTACACTGAAGCTTAGATTGTTTTAAGTAGGATTACTAGTGAATTACTACATGAAAAACATTTCAATATTGTTATGCGGCAGGTCATGTTAATGTTCTAGGAGCTTTTTGTCTTACTCTGCTAATTTTTATATTCACTTTTTAAGTACTGCTTTATAATTTCTGTGTGTCAGTAGTGCCTTGAGATCCCTATGAAGATCAGTATCCCATAGTGCCCATATAATGCTCTGATCCATTATTTAGGCAGCTAACATGTGCTAATCTGTCAATCTTCACGTCTATACCAGGGTTTAGTATTAAACTTAATTTGCTTTAAGATCCCTGCATACTGTTAAAGAGAACTGATCATCATAGATTGATTATTTTTTCTGCTGTATTAGAATTTGAAGGTAATTTTTAATATTTAAATATGCTACTGACATTATTTCACTCACAATTTATAAAGAAATTTTCAAGATACATTTTTTTCAATATATAAAACAAAAATAATTTTGTTTACTGTTGGAAATTCAAATACAGACATCCTGTTCTTGTAAAAAAAAATTTTAATTCCTTGCATGTCATTAGTTCTTCTACCTCAACCAAGTTGGTAACACTGACAGATAAATAGTTGTCATTCTGTTTTCCGGCAGACCTAGGCATAACTTTTTGTGATTGACTGGAATTACTGCGCTGTAAAACTATCAGTGAGAGCTGCTGTGACTGGGCAGACCAGTACTCAGAGCTCCCACAGGCCATACATGAACCTTGTGAAGTTTTTAGATGTTGAAGGAACTACTAAAATTGTAGATCTAAATGCCAGTACTCATTAAACTGCAGATCAGATAAAAGGTAAATTAACCATAATAATAAAAATACTCCAGTGCTTAAAAAGTGTCATTATCAACCATTCTGTCGCAGACTGTAAAGGCAATACTTGGCTAGGTCTTCCAGGAAAGTGTATCAACAGAAGGCCACTGCATTCGGTGGCACCACGCTCATTCATTCCTCCTGTAGTCCAGGCTCTTAGTCCATTAACAAAAACTTTGCACCTTCTACAGATAAATACGTGGTCTGAGATGCTTCTGTGCTTTTTTGTACTTTTTAATGAGAGGATATTGGCTGTATTTTAAATAATAGTTTACGGAAAATTAAGCATCTAAGATATGAGGAAGATTTCTTTTAAAAGGAATGCAATTTAAATTGCACAGAAACTAGCTCATATTCAAATGAGTTAGAACTTTTTTTTATAGTGTTGTATACATCTATAATAAAAGCAATGTGAAAATAGTGTTCAGAGAATTTCACAGTAGGGGTTATAATTGTGCTTCCTTAGAGACCTGTTCTGCTGTTGATACATGTGCATAGTTCCCATTAACAGTAATAGGAGTAATGCAAGCTTTTTGATGGCAGAATGGATTCTTGCTCTGAGTGCTACCATATTACCATTCCTACTGTGATAATAGCAATATCATCATATTGCCATGATAATAGATGCATCACTGGAGCTAAATTAAGATTATCAGAACCAGAACTATCTGAGGAGAAGTGGGAGCAACACCTGAATGGTAGTGACTGAAAGCAGTATGCCTGTACAGGACAAGAAGAGGTTTAATGACTTGGGATAACTGAGCAGAAGCCTTGCAAGCTAATGGTACATTCTGAGCATTTTTTGAAGGTGGTAGCTAGGTAGTGTGTGGTGAACCCAGCTCTGGTTCACCGTGCAAAGATCACTGTGCTTGCCTTTCTCTGAAGCATGGATGGCACTGAAAGAAATGAGGAATCCCGATCAACAAGGTACTATGTTTGCCTCCTGTGCAACTGTTGTTGCTAACATGGACAGGGGCTTTGTCACATTCGACATCCATACTCTGGCCCATCCACATGCAGGATAAAGTGTACCTTTGATCTTTCTTGTATCTCAGCAGAGTACACCTGGCAGGGATCAGGTTGCTGCTCTGTTTTCATTCTGGAGAGGAGCCCTCTCACAGCACTGAGCCCCAGGTGCATGCCCTGAGCTGTTCTCCTGGGATTCAATAGCAGAGCTATGGAAATTTTTACAGCTCCAAGTGTGCATCTCCCTTTGGGAAATATCACTAGCAGGTGAGGGTCTTGAAATCATCCTAGCTTTTTTGTCCTTAGAAATACAGTGATTGAAGAAATTAAAAATGTTTAAAGTAACAAAGCAGCTTCTATGCGCTTAACCTACCCTGACGCTTAACATTTTCACCCAAATTCAGGCAGTTCTTAGATAACCATATATCTAGGGATGGGGTTCAGTCTTTTTTCCTACAGATGCATGTCCCTTGAGCTCAAGAACTCAGATTTTTATCTACTAGGTTGGTTCTTTGTTTCAGTTGTGCCTACCTGAAGCCCTCTTCCCCTGTGTAAAGGCGTTGTCTGCTTTCCTGTGGACTTGCAGAGAGTTCTTGCAGGTTTTAACCCTTTTAACCACATAGGAGCAAGCATAATAACCATCAGATACACAAAGGGATATCTAATATGCATTAAAATGTTACTTGCATCCAAAACATTTTTCATACACTTGTTACACCAAATTCATAAAATCTTTAGTACAAAAATGCTGTTTCACATTTTAACATACGGAAGTTGCCACACAGTCAAAACTGATTTATGTATCTATGACTGCCACAGGTAAAACAGCATTCCTAATAAACTCTATACTAGCGTCAGACATGTGTAAAAATCCTGAAGTCTTTGAATATACCTGTTTAGAATAGTATTTTTTGGTGCTTCCTTTCTTTAGATTATTAGCATGCTCTTATTTACCAGGGCATGTGATGGAACTTGTTTTGGAAAGATATTTGAATGCTGTATACAGTCGGAAAGCATATTTAAAGCTGTTGCTTTCAATTTTTCTTTTAATTCCTTGATACCACTGCTAATGTAAAGGACATGGATTGAAAAGAGGATCTTCTTTTCCTAGGCAATGTGTTATTGATGAGCTGGCATTTGCCCTGTGGCTCTCCCTCAGGATTGCTTACATCTATTACTCACACACATCGATTGGTTAATTTGATAATTCTATCACCAATCAGCTTGTGTCTGACCTTTTGCCATGGCAATGATGGCAGAGTCTTCATTTTTACATTGCAGACCTGCTAGATTGACCTTTCTGAGGAGAATGTCAAGACATCCCTTGATCTTAACCTGTCACTAAATTTGTTAGAATTACACTGTCCCTTAACCTTGATCTATTGTATTTGTAGCATTCAGGATATGCAGTTTGTATGGAAATATCCTTAAATAAGATATGTCAGTCAAAGAATAACACTTTTATAATTAAAAATTAGCTTCCCGTTAAGAAAGTGTGTATTTTAGAAGGTTCTCATGTCTGTTTTCCTTCCCTACATCTATGTGGTTCTCCCTGCACTGTAGTCTACCCCCTAACATGTACCTTCCCTCTCAATGACCACTGAATTTAGAGGAAATTTTTGTCCCACCCTCTTGGATACTGGTGAACTAAGCAACTGCCCTATTAATTAAGGGCTGTGCTGTGGGGACATCTGGGACCAACCAAGAAAATTTTGCAACCACATTGAAGGCAAGCTTTGACTGCTTTTGCTAGTCCCTGATAAAGTTCTTTCCATCTCCCAGGGTGTTTAAAAATACCTGGAGCGTCTGCAAATTTTCAGGTTTTCCACAGATCGAGCAAATTACACTAGCTATTCACACCTGTAGTCTTAATACTGCCCAAATTAGAACACTGTGCTATTCTGTGAGCATACTGGATATATTCTGCAAGAGGAAAACATGGTCTTGTTTAGTATGTGTTTTATGATAAAATTACCTTTTACATAGCCAAGCTTTGAAGTGCGCTTTTGGTAGTAATGATAGTCTTCTGCTTTCAGTAACGTTCAGCTCTGTCACTATGCTCAGATTTCTAGTTCATTAACTTTATCACAGAGCACAGAGGATAACAAGTTGCAGTTTCTGTTTGTTAAGATATTTGCAAAGTCTCCCTGCATTTGAACATCAAGTTCTCCCTTCCCCTTCTCCCAAAATTGTCCTGCATTTTTCATAGTGGAAAATTCAAAGGCACGACTTTGTGATGCTGGATGTGTAAATTCAGTGTTCAGCTCAGCTGAGGGGAGATACAAAGAAATCTGCCTTGTTTTTTCCGCCTATGTTTTCTGAAAATACATGCATGTATGTAATTCAGTTATGTATAAGGGAGTTAGTTTGGGCCATTCTATATTAAAGGTTTCCCGTTACGTGAAAAGCAGTTGATAACAGAGCACGTAATCCCTATTTTTCATGAGGGTGACTAACACTGAGGAAATCTAATTTCAATAAAATTTTGTAAAATATATAGTATATTCAGAATATGTATATGTATATGAATATAGTATATTCAGAATTTTATACTAAACTTTAGCCTGAAGTAAATTTGAATGGACAAGGTAGATGTTTTGTTGCTAGAAAGATAAATCTTCCATTCAGAAATTGAAATTATCTCGGCATATAGTTTTTAACTGAGTTTGTTATCTTGTGTTGTATTTATTTCAAGAAACAAATCTGAAATTATTTTAAGGAGTGAAAGCAATGATTTTGCCTGAGCAATAGCTGTTATGTCATTATGTTGAGCCAATACTCTCTGTGTTGTAGTACAAGTGATTAGCATTCATACTAAACTACAATTCAGCTTTTAGTAGTCACTGTGTCCCATATCAAATAGATTGTTTTGCTCCGATTAGTTCATAGTAACCATGCTGCACAAAACCAAGTGGAGAGTTTATAAACCAAAGGCTTTATGATATATTGCACTGGTTTCCTTACAATGTAGGATTCCAGCTAATAAGGAGGTCATGCAAGCTAAAGCAGTTCCACTTTTAGATAGTGACTGTATATCAATATGTTTTGCTTGTTGGCCTTTCAGTACACCTAAAAGATGACATGAGGCTCATGCACAGGTTGACTGTGGGTGTTGTTGGAGTTTGGGGGTGGGGAGATTAGTGTAATAGTGCAAGAATTTGTTCTTTCTAGGAAGTATGATATTCATGTGTCACATGCCATGCATCTATTTGCATTATCTTATATCTCCCTTTGTGTTTGCAGTATAGTTCTTGAGGTAATTAGAATTTTGTCACTGACATAGTTGAGAGATTCATTACTGTTAATCATGATTCAGCCAAGTTCCAATCCTCAGCCAGCTTCTTTACAAAGCCCTGCAAATGTAACTCACTTCTGACCCCAGAACTCCTAACCCAGCAATGTTTTTCCTATAGGAGAAAACTGTGATGTTTGAGAAACTAGTACAGAGTGGTTCTATAGCAAGAACAGGTTTTGCTAAAAGTGAAGATAGGACCACTAAAGTCATTTCAGTAGTAATCTAAACCAAATTCCAGTCTAAGACTCCAGAAGTGAAAGGTTACTGCATTAGCCACCTATACCCTTTGTGTTCACAGAAAATTAAACTAAATCTCAATTTCACATGGACCAGAACATGCCGCCTGCTAATTAGGAACAATGTGGGAAGACTGAAGCAAGAATAAAAAATTTTTTATTTAAAAATTGAGAGATTAAACTGTTATCTGTCTCTTTGGTTTATAGTAATGGAAACAATCTTCATTGGCTTCAGAGTTTAATCTTGGCTGAGCTTGTGAAAAAGACATTGGTTAAAAATAGCATTTCAAATGCGCATAATGAAAGAGAGTGCAGACAGTAACATCTTTGAAATTTTAAATTATAAGATTGTGTATAGCTAGATAAGAAAGAAGAGAGCATAGATGGAGCAAGAGTCACTGGCACACCGGACACAAACTGTAGTTGAGGTCATAGTAGAAAAATAGCGCCCTGCTGGTTGAAAAAGGGGATTTAATGCTCAAAGCCACAGCCTGAAACCATTATTCTCAACTGGTGCTCACTTTTTGATCCCAAAGAATAATAGATTTCTCTATAAACTGATGACTGTAGTTCATATCATTCTTATTTTATATCCATTAGAAAATTGCCAGATTTTTTTTTCTTCTCACTTCCCATAAACCTGTGTGCTTCCCTGCCATTAGATCAGGTTACTGACTACTTCCCTTCTGCTTGGTTCCCTCCATCCCTCCTGCCCCCAGCACAGTAGTCAGGCTTTCACTGTTTCCTCATCTTCTCTCTGAAGCAGGTTTTCATCAATCATGGTGGTAGTAGTCTGCTCTTGTAATCAAGGCTGAGATCCATCAAGTGTCATGACTGCAGCAGTTCCTTTCAAGCTCAGGTTCCTGGGCCTTTTCTGAGGTTCAGTGCCCTTGTAGCAATGGCTCAGTGACTGAAAATATCTTCAGCTCCTTCTTACAAGGGGATTTGCAATTCCCATTGAAACATGGTCACGGCAGCCATTGCATGAGAAATCACTCAGGCTCCATACAGTGCCATGATGTCTTATTGATCCATGAGCGCTATTGAAAAAAGGATGTAAAGAAGGAGGGAAAGAGGAGAAATTGTCAGCGACATATGTGCATATGAAAACAGCAAGGGAGGAAGGTAGAAACATGAGGATTTGCAGCACTCAGAATCTTACTGTGCTGTCAAGCTGTATTCAGAAGTGCAAACGAAATGCTGGTGGCTACAGCAAACCCTGTATATTGGCACACACACATGCTGAAATGCATGCTTCAAGGGATATGAGGCTGCTTCCTGGACCATCATTTTAAAGGTTGCTTAAAAAACAGGTGGCCTTGTATAACCAACTCAAAATTACGTAAAATTAATAAACTCTTAGATTCTTATTACCTTTTTTTTCTGCCTTTTTTTCCCTTCCCTTTCAAACTGCAAGGACATTTCTTTAGAAAATGCTGGAGGAAAGCCCACTGATAACTCAGAAGGTAAAATAACATATGAGTTATTAAAAGGTCTTTTCACAGAAGTGGAATTAATTTCCATATCCCTTAGGAATCCCTGCACATGCTGTTATCACACAAATAGCATTTTGGTGGGTGGGTTAAAAATTAGCTAATAAAATTAAATTTAAAAATGCTTGGACTCTAGTTCAGGAGAGCTAGCCAACACACTTTAAAAGAATGAAGTCCCTAACAAAGTCAAAGCAAAAGCTGCAGTCTGTTTTTCATCTGAAGATACTATTTAATACATTTTTTGTACTGAACATTGATAGCTGAACATGCATCAAAGTAAATTCTGATTCAGTCTTGACCTCCAGTAATGGTCTGCACCTGAATTGTTCCCATTTTTAAATAGACTAGGAAAAAGCACAGGGGAAAATTACATTTTCTGCAGAAAATATCTTGCCGCAGTGAGGTTTTCATTCATTGTTAATTACGGGAGATGGGTGTGAAAGGCTACTGTAATTCTAACTGTATTCTGTCAATGACAGTATAGGACTTTGTTTAAATCCTTTTGTGTGTGTGTCTTCCGTGTAATTTAGGGACTCTTTGTTTGTAACTATATATGCATTCTACAGTACCTGGAATATGCTGTGTTAGTATAAACATCATCTTTCTTCCTCAGGTACTATTTTTATTTATGTAGCTTTTTATTAATTCTCCTAAAAGCAAGAATTACCACTAGCTCCTTGAAAAGGGGGTTACTCATGCATCTTTCTGAAGCACTGGAGACTTTTAAGTGCTCCATTAGGCCCTATGTTATTTTTTGGGACACCTCTCTACTATAATAACAGAACAATTTACTCAAAATTGTAGCACTGTGGTGCACAAGCCAGTATTTTCAAACATTGCATCAGTTGGGATGTGAGAGAGCATCAAGCCATTTGTTCTCTGTGATTTATTTTCCCCTAGTGGCCCTAGTAAATAAATACTCGTGCAACAGCAAACAGAGAAAGATGTTGAGATTGCTGTCTTTCATGAGGATTAAAATGACAGTGGGTTGAAGAGAAGGCAAATAAAGCTTGAGGATTTGGTGTCTGTTCTTTTGCAGCTGATGAGGCACACAAACTTCCTTAACATTTTCAATCCGTTGACGGTATAGTGTCTGTGGACCCTCCCATTTTCTCCTGTCATTGCTTTGCAGTTCTATTTCTTGTCAAGAGAAACCAGACATTTCTGTACATCTTTATAACATTCCAGGTGATAACAAAGTCTTTCAAGCTTTCCTCTTTATCTGAGTTTTTATTTCAGTTCATGTTGTACCATACTATTTTTACCATGTTGGTGATGTGTTTGAACCCTATTAAGTATTGTTTCTTTGCAATTTTACAAGCCTGCAATTGTGCAGTTCAGTTTTGCAAGCTCATTCCCTACCAATGACCTTCTGTGTCCAGCAAATACCAATAACACCTCTTCTTTTAGACATTCTTCTCTTGTCACCCATCCTGTTCTGTTTTATTATACTGATAAAACGTTTCCCTCCTGAACACAAGCTCAGACACTAGAACTAGTAGCATATGAATCTGACAATAATACAGTATATAATTAAGTTGCATCCCATTTGTTTGTAATGTTCACACCTGCAGACTTTCCCCTATTTCCACTGCCCAAGCTGAACATGATATTTTCAGATGGATGACCCAGAAATATTAGTAAAGGTTGTGGTGGTTATCAAAGAAGCATCTCTTTTACCACTGCCTCTGCTGGATCTTGTTATGGACAAACCAGCAGCAAGCAGAAATTGTGATTTTGGGATAGTTTCATATTAGGACTTCAATACTAACTCTTGATACTCCTCACATATTCTAGCAGTCCCTACCCAACTGCTACTAAACCTGAGAACTCCCATCTATACTGGGGTTTTGTACCAAAATTTCCTTAGTTGGCTTCTCCCTTTCTCTGGCTCCTTCCATCTATGAACAGCCTTCAGATACCCCATTTTTCTCACAATTCAGGTGATCATCTTTCGCATATCCATTTGATCAATTTCCCCTAAAAAGCAACCAGTTAGGCAGAGTTGCAAAGCTGTATCTTAATTGTATTGTGACTGTATGCCAATCCTATCATTGAGTCAATTTATGGTCATATACAAATTATTTGCAAATATATATATATTGTTTAATATTCCAGTTTAGCATCAAATATCATATTGAATTTCTCAGCAGAAAGGTGGGTGTTCTTCACATTCTCAACATTGCCATCACAGTGTCTGGGAGCCTCCCTGCTCTGGGCCTAGGTGCCTTTGCACTTTCTCCCTGTAGGGTGTCTCTACTGTTTACTGGGTTTGAGGTGAAGCCACCAGATGATCAGCCTGGCAGCTGCAGAGTGTTTAGATCAACCTAAGGACAGACTGCACTTAGACCTATAGTTTCCACTGATGAGAGTGAAACCGCAGTGCCTTCTGCTTTAGGACCAACATCACACTTCAGTCTCAGCAGACTAATTCCTTATGTTTCTCGTATAGTATTGTTCTAAGAGACTCTGTCCTTTCTCAGATGTCCTATAGAGCTTCTCTTGTGTCCTGAATGAGAGGATGACATGCCAACAAAATGAGACAAAAGAAGGTTAAGAAAAATACGTGTCTTTAAAAGATCAAAACCATTTACATTTGAGGGCCATGGCAACTTTAAAAAACATCTTCAGATTACACAGGAAGCAAGCAATCACTGTTTATTAAATAATAGAAAAAAAAAATTAATTACACTAAACATCCTGCCTTGTTTTCCCATATACCTTTCTCCTTTCATGAGTAAGTAACAATGAATGATTTTTTCCATTGAGCAGAAAAATGAGGCTGAACTGATTTTCTATTTCAGCTCTTGGTTTATTGTGGAAAATTTTACTGAAGTTTCCATTAAGCCTTCTGGCCTATAATGCAAACAGTATTGTTATTGGTTCTGCTGTAAAAGGGAGATTTTTATGCTCAGCTTTGCCATCTGTTTTAAACTGCATGGCAACACCAGGCAAGAAAATCCTGCCAAACTATGTTAACATTTGCAACAAGCTTGCTTCATTAAATAACCTAGTTGGACTTACTTGCTAACTAAAATAAGTTCTGTTCTTATGGTCATGAGATATTAGATAACTCTTGTATCTGGTTGTGAGAAAATGCTAAAAGGCTAGGGCCTGAACTTGTTTGTTTTATAGCTAAGGGTGAAGTAGTGTACAAGCACCCTCTTCCTGGTCATGAGAGAGAAGGTGATGAAAAGGAGATAGAATGGGATCGTGTAAAGCTTGATGGTCTGGGGAATATTTACTTTCTGAGTAAAATGAATCAAAAAAATTGTAAATCCCAAAATTTGTACATAGGCTTTCTTGTTCTCCTGAAAGGTGAAAATAATCTTGTGGCAGGCTTACTGTTTCAAGAAGGTCAGGAAAAGAACAAGCCTATTGAATGGAAATTTTGGGGAAGATTTAATTCTGTTACTCTCAGAGGAGATCACTGGATAGTGGGAGAGAAGCAGCATATCAGTATTTTAGGAGAACAATGAAGAAAACTAGCCTACCAGCAATACAAATTTCATAGCACTCCTGAAACCCCACGATAAAATATGAGGATATATGAAAGTCTAGAAAAATAAAGGAATAGACTGAGGTTTCCTCAGAAGAGGCTCTATTTAGTGGTTTGATTACTGCTGTGTTCAAAAGTTGAAATTAAATGAACTTCCTATTCTAGGCATGGAATCCTAACAAAGTCATCAACAAAACTGTTGCTAAGGCCATTGAATCAGGGTCTCAAGTCAGAAGTTTACCTGAACTTTCAAAGATATACACCTCAACCCACCTTTTCCGTCCGCCTACTCCCAGCATGTTTGTTCGTCTTTTTTCTTATTCTAACAGGCCAGAGCTAGGACAGCTTGGACTTGGGACTAACCTCACAGTGAATTTTCTTATGTTTAGTAGGTGAGTAGATACCTCTTCCTTCTAATAGTCAGGGTTGAGAAGGCAGGACTTGTCTTTCTGCAGGATTCATTTATTATGGGTTTGGATTTTTTTTGTTGTTGCTTGCTTTTTTGTCTTTTTAATTAAATAAATATATCAGTAGCTTTCAAAACTAAAAAGGAGGATTTTCTTTTGAAAATGCTCTGCATCCTTTTAAATTTCATGCACTCCATATTTTAAGCTGTTGACCTGTAAGTGTTGTGACTGTTGTGATTGTCTCTTCATTTTGAGTGTGGGATCAGACCAGGAGGTGCTTCATTCAATATGAAGGACTTCTTGATGTTGATGAAATCACCTAAGTGCATAAGAAGTGGTGTAGAAACAAACTGTTGACCCTCTCAGCTTTTCCAAAGTATTTTTTTAAGCTGACAGCAGGGAATTTATATGACACTTCTGGCAACAGAAGATATAAGGATATTCAAACAGATGTGATGGATAAAGTAGTTATTTTCCTGGCATAGTAGTAGGCATATAAATAAAAATATTTATTTATACTTATCAATAGGGACAGAGATATAACTCTTGTCTGTTCGTGTTTGTGTACAGAAATGAGAAAAAAATACTCTTTTGACATCAAAATACTTCATATTCCGAATCTTTATTGTTAATCCAGACCTTTAGATTCAGTGTACTGCTTTCAACATAATTTAATCATTGGTTATTTCAGCCCACTGCTTTATTCAAGGAAAGCCCCAGGAACCAAATTATTTGTGTTGTAAATAACATAATATGCGCTCATTAGTTTGATCGCTTTTGCTTCTTTCAACAGGTTTGATTGGATTCAGTCTCTGGCCATTTAAAAACTGCCATATAATCAATAGGGAAGCTGAAATACTGAAGGAGATTGATGAGAAAAGATCTTTGGTAATAAAATATTGGTAACATTCTCTTTTAAGCGCTTTATATACAGCTGTGCTCTATGAGCCCTGCGATACGTCTCCTGTTGGCCATATATAGAACCTGTTTGTAGAAGTATTCTTCAGTAGTTGTCAACCTTGTGTAATTTGCCTGGCATAACAAAAAGGAAGTGAACATTGTAGATAAAGTTCTACATGCCAGTCATTCCTTCTGCTCAGTACAGGTTGCCCAAGTGTGTGAAAATGCTGTCTCTACAATCATGTTTATAGAAAGCAGGTAATTTGGGCAGTTTAGATTATAGAATGTCAAATACTGTTCTCTCTGCAATGTTGGACCTATAGAAGATTCATACTGCCCTTGCCTTTATCATCATATGCTTTTTGAAATACATACTGAGAAGATTCTATTACAAATAACTTTTTAAAGTTTTGTAATAAACTTTCATGCAAGCTAGACTAGCTCTGCTCATCAAAAAGAACTGTGATACTAGCAAGAGAGGTGATGCTTTCTGCTTCTGATTCATAATACATGGATGAGTGCACTGTGAATGGACTGCTAATTCTCTGTACCTTCTGTTTTACTTGGCTGAACTGGCTGAGCCCTTTAGCTGGACATCAGTGAATTCTCGGCATTATTTTGTCAAAACACAAGTTGATGCCCATGACCTTGGCCTTGCTTTTTTCTTGATTATTAACAGCATTCTGTGACTCTGCACTGTGTTTAGAGCAGTGTTTTTCTACAGTGTTTTATTTACAAAAATCTAAATTTGTGATGGAATGTTTACATGTAATATAATATTATTAAACCTTGCCCAGAGGGTACTGAGATCACATAGCAAAGAAAAAGCTGGCAACAGTCATTGCCTTCCCTCAAACTTACTGAGCCCTCAAAAGGAGGGGTACAAGGAATGGAAACTGGAAGCTAGTTCATGGAAAGCTTTAAAATATGAAAGTGGTTTAGGTATAGTCAGCTAATATCTAATTGCTCTAATAAGCTGTTTCTAAAGTGACGCTGAACTTTCCTACAGTATATTCTACCAGTTGTCAACACATGGAAGGCATATTTTGGATATTCAGGTGCCCTAATGTGAAAATATATTTTTCTGTGCTGATAGAAAAAACTGGTTTTGTAAGAAGGTAAGGGAAAAGTCTAGGAAAAAAGTGCATGTCTGGAATTGATTGAATGCATGCTTCAGGGAACACTATGGATAAATTGTTAAGAATGATTCATTTAAATAAAATAGTAATGATAAGAGACTGACTTCAAATTTGAATAGGTCACAAGTGAAATGAGTTTGGTGGTCTTAGGTAATCCCTTTGGATATTTGTCCACATTACAGCTCCCTGTACAATTTGATACAAGTCAGGATTACTGTTTGACTCCAAACAGTAGAATTTAGGAGTGAAATTACAGATTGGTTCATCTCAGAGCCAACATGAAGAGACAGACCGATTGTGAGAACATTCACATAGTGTCTTTCTTCCTGTGTTGTTCCTATAAAAAGGCAGTGTTTTTCAAGCATCCTAAATGCCCCTTCATATAAAATTAATAATATTTCCAAGATTTGGGGTACTTTAAGTGGCCTTACATCTAAGTAGCAAGTTAGATCTGCTCAGGGAGTAGGGTATTTTGGGCATTATACTCTCCTGAAGTTTCTTTTTAATTTGTTTCTTTTAACATGAAGCCTTTTCTTTGGCTAGCTGTACCAGCCCTTTCCCGTTGTGCTTTGTCTATGGCCTGTTTCTTTGTGCTCCTCAAAAGGCATACAAATCCCATTACCCCTAGGAAGCTAAGAACTGAAATACCATGTAAACATGAGCACATTTTTTTTTTTATCATTTGCATCAGCAATCATTTCTGGAAGTTTAACTGGCTTTGAAACTCAAGTGGTGTGGATTATTCAAAACCTAAGACCTACAGAGGTGTATGTGGTGGACAAAAATCACTTGGCATCCTACCGTTGGAGCACGAGCCGCTGTTGCCATGGGGCAGTGGTGAGGTGTTAAGCACATCTCTCAACATGGACCCTAACCATGCTATTTGAAACAGGCTGCGGTGGCAGGAAGGTGGCCTGTGATGAAAGGCACTGCTTCAGTGCCCCTCTGCCAGGTGTCACAGCTGCTCTCCATTTTCCTGGCTGGGCTGTCAAACAGGTAGAGGGCGCAGCACTGGCAGCCTGGCATGCTTCTGGGCTGGCATGTCACCGGCTGATCATTCAAACAGAATCGACGTAACAGATGCATGTGACAATGTATTTCTAAGCTCTTAAGATCTGATGAAATTGATTTCTAACAGAAAGCACCATTGCGTGTTGGAGACCAGAAGTCAATTTTGTGTTTTGTCGATGCTTTATTTTGTATAATCAAAAAAAAAGAGGCTGAGGGTTTATTTTTCATTTTCTTTATTCTGTAAGATTTTGTCGAGACAGGAAAGCCATCAGTTTTTCTGTGATTTGCCTGGAGAAAAATATGAAAGGAAAAATATTTTTTCATGTTATGTTGTGAAAGTTTTGTTGGCTCTCATGGCATTTATGAGGTAGGAAAAAAAAACCCAAAACCACAACAAAAAGAAACTCCAACCTTTTTTGACTCACATGCTTAATTACTGTTTGTGTTCTTGTCCTAAACTTCTCCCTCCAAAATATTGCAAGGATAGTTGTATAACAGCTGTAGAGTAAGTAAATGGTAGGTATTACTGCAAGCAGTAAGTGTAAGGAAAAAATAAAAATTAAAATAAAAAGGAACACACACACACAAAAAAACAGACCAGAGAGAATGTTGCCATACAGAACGCTTGTTATGGGGTCTGTGTGTTAATCAATAAACAAATCCTGCATGCAGGCAGATAATTATTTATCCTTGAAAATACATTCAGTGATAATCGGATGCTAATGTGGTGATGTTTCCCATCATTCATTTAACCCTTGGTGGCAGCAGTTGTTTGTGGAAGGTTTTTGGACTTTGGTTCTGATTTAGTTATGTTGAGATGACTGGTTTTGATATCCTGGATGTCAATATTTAGTTGTTCCTGGTTTAGAATGTGTGTGGATTTTCAGGCTTACATTTCATTCCAGGTGTTCAGTGCCATTGTTTCTTTCTGGTGAAGTCGGGATAGTGTTTTTCAAGGTGCTTTTCCATTGTTGAGAAATCTGTGGGGCACTTAACCTATGTTAGACCTAAGGGGTCTGAGGGTTCTTCAACAAAGAATTTCCTGGTACTTCCCTTCAGGATGTGTCAAGGGCAATACAGACAAAAGACTGATGTCTCCTTTAACAGCTTGATAAGTATCTCAGGATATTCTGGTAGAATCGGTACTGTTTCTACACTGTACTGTATTCCCATTCAGCATAATACGGCTCAATATGTGAACTATATGTGACAATGGTGAAGACTTATCTTTGCCCTGAGGGCTAAGTGCTGTAACACTTTTTCAGTGATAGGCTTGATAGAAGTGATGATTCAGAGGTAATGATCTGCTAAAAAGCCACATTAAATATGTGTGAGAATTAAAAATATGGGTCTGTGTTTATCTGGGGTTTTATTTTATAAGTTTCAAAGCCCCATTTATTTCCAGCATCAAAATCCCTTGTAAGGTAAACTAAATCATTCTTGTATTGACCATTTTTTCATGTTGTCCTATTGAGACATCTTCCCAACTGAGTTCCTTATTGAATTGTATTTCTATGAGGGTATTGTAGGTTACCAGCACATTTTTATGGTACACAAAAGAGGTGCCTTCTGAATTTCCAATGCCTTGCATATTGTTCCCCATAGAAGCAGCATCTCTGAAATACTGAATAAATAAAACCAGAAACAGTTGGCTCTTGACTTGCTGCTGTTTTTTTCTTTAAGTTTACATTTCCTAAAATAGTCTGTCCTGCCTAACTTTCTTATTAGGTTAATATGTTTTCAGATATGTAACAAAGAAGGGTTTATCTCATAGAAGGAAAAAAAAAAAAGAAATTAATGGTAAACCTGTACAAATGCGCAAACAGTGCTCATAAACTCTGTGCCAAAAATCGAACATCCAATGTCACATAGTCCTGTAATAAATCTGTGAAGGAGTAGCGTTCAATAGTTTCTAAAGAGATCTTCAACAAAAATTAGTATGGTGTGCTATTACTTGCTGTTCAGGTATTGATAAGTATTGTTAAAAATCTGTTAGACCCAGAATCAGTTTCCAGTAGTTATTAGTTTTCCTTGCAGAGTTCCTTATTTGAAATATTGCAGGTGAAGTTTATAGTCTCTTCTCTTGCAGTGAAATAGGAGCATCCCCATTAGTAAAAAATTCTTTCTGAATGACTGTAGGCCAATGTTAGGGTAGTTACTTAGAACACATATTTAACTGAATTTTGTTATTCTGAACTGGGTTGGGATGAGAAGCTGTTTGTTTAGGGAAGTATGATAAGGGCTGCAGGCATTGTACTACATCTTCACACACTGCTTTTTTATCCAAAAATGTGACATGAATGGGTACCCGTTGATGCAAAGTGGTAACTCTAGTTTGAACTGTCCAAGATTCCCCGCACTAGTTTAATTACAGCATCATTAGAGCATAATAGGCTCCATCCTGCTCCTCACAAATGAAGTAGGGATCAGACCATTAAATTCATTTTACATATGACCTACTGTGTAAAAGGGTTTGCAGGTGCATTTCTTGGGCTGAAGTATTAGTTTCTTTAGCATGCTATTAGATCTGGCATTTAAGAATTATTTTTACTTCTCAGATCAGAATTTAGGAAGCAGAGTTTGCTATTTAACAGTAAGACAGCCTTTGAAACTGTGGAAATAGAGAGTTTGCCGCGAGTGAATTGGGAGAATGCAGGACATTATGGACCAAAGAAGATTAGGTGAGGAGAGATAGGGAAGATAAATACATAAGCAAAGAGATGAAAGTGTGAATTCTTGTTGTTTAATAGGGTTTCGTATGGATTTGTATACGTGCATACATACAGTCATGTAAAAAAAACCTACACAGATCATAGCACTGATGCCTCTCTCCCTTCCTTCCCTAAAGCTAGATGTATGAGATCTAAAATTTATTTCTTCACTCATGACCTTTCATAACTATCAGGTATAAATGATTTTCTTTCACTTATGCACAGGCTACATTTGAAGGTCCTGTAGGTCTCCTGCAAGAATTTTCAGAAGATAAACTTGCGCTATCTCTGTCATTTATATACAATAAAGGAAAAAAAATAATCTGTGCCATCTTTTTTTTATGTGAAAAGCTTGTTCCTCTATTCAAACACCCTTTAGTTTGCACAGCGTTTGCTGGTTTGGGTTTTTTTTCCAAATTAAAAGCATGAATTTCTTTTAAGAATTTTTATTTCCTTCTAAGTAAGGATCTGCTAATAGAACAGTATTATTACAGTAGCCCTTATAATAGTCTTGTCAGTACATACACTCGCTTTTCCCAAGCTGCAACTGTGAAATAATGAAGGAAACCATTGGTGAATTAAACAGCTTGTTAGTCATAGAGGTAGTTGGATTGAATTCTCCAGAGGTTTAAAGTACAGGGTAGTGGCAATGAGATCAAGAAAAGTCAAGTCACTGGATACTGAATATATATTAAAACGTTCTACAAATGTAGTATAGGGAACACCTTCATTTTAATGCCTTGGTAATTCAGTAACTTTCATGTCTGGTTCCTGGTCAGAATTTCGTTTAAGTGCATTAAGCAAATTGTTCTGAACAGTTAGTTATAATGCATGCTATAGTATTGCACCAAGAGCAAATAAGACCCTCAGATAGATAGTCCTGTGCTGCTCAGTACAGTTTCTTTTTATGAACTATATCCTACACCTTCCAGCTGTAAAACAAAGATAACCTAATGAGCATTTGATTTTTGGCTGTAAGTCATATTTTCAGGGTTCCTGAATCAAAGGGAGTGGAGAGTGTAAAGCCCAGGGTAAGTTTTTGGTGCAAGGAGGTACTGCAAAATCACCTTCATTCAGAGCTTTTATCAGGCTTTTAAAGTAACTTTATTTGTTCTACATCTTCCCCATACCATGCCTGCCTGCACCTTTTCCAGTTTTGACTCTGCTTTCTCATGACACCACAATTTGAAGATGAAACTCTTACTGAGCTATCCCAGTCATTGGGAACTTCCCCTCGTACCTGTCTCAGCTTCCTATGAGAACTCACTTTATAGAGATATTCTCATTACCTCTCTGTGAGGTTTTCTTAATACACACTGAAATTATTATGCATTAAGGAAGTCACATAAAAATAATTCTGTGTTTTCAGAATTTTTATCATGTGATGGTTAGTAGCTGACAAAAATTGTCTTCTTTACTAGTAGTGGTATCTGCCCCAGTATTGGAAAAGTAGTCATGTTGTGTATACTGTATAAAGCACTTGGAAATTATTCAGAAAATGCTTAAAGGCTAACATACTTAGGCAGAGTTTTCTTTAGAAAAAAAAAAAAAAAAAAACAACAAAAAACCCCAACACAAAAAACAAAAAAAAAAACCACCAAAAAACCCACAAAAAACCAACCAACCAAACAAAAAAACAACAAAAAACAAACCAAAAAAGCATAGAATTTCTATGTTAACCATCTTTTAACTTTAAAAACTGAAAATCAAAATGTAACAGGATGAAATACCATCTTTCAATATGAGAGAAGACAGGTTTACATGTCTGTAAGTGGAATAATTGTGACTGTTACAACTACCACATAGTCAGCCTTCACTCAGAAGCGTCATGACTGATCGGAGAACCAAAATATTCTTCTACATCAATATATAGGGTGGTAGGAAATCTCAGGGCTGATGTATCTTGTCCTCCGTGGTATCAGAGACATCTGATAGTATCTGAACTGAAAACCTGGTAGCCTAATAGGAAACTGCCAAATTTTCTGAAAAATTTCTTTCTCATGCTCATTTTTGTTTATTACTGAATCCAAAGAACTTCTAGTTGAGTCAAGAGTGCTACCGCCTCAGAACGCAAGTGAAGTATCTGAAGCATATTCGTCTTTGGTAGGGTAGGTTTTCAAGCCCTACAAAACTCAGGATCCTTATACAAAAGAGTTATTTCCACTGGTGCAGACTCGACTGCCCATATTTTGGAATATCATGGTATTGTGTTAAGAATGTAAGTACAGTTTTACATGATCCAGTTTATTTCTACCTTGTTTAACCTTTCAATGACAGCTAAAATTGATTGCATGGGGAAGTGATGAGTCCTGAGTAATTATTTGTCTTGGAAGGGTCAAAATTGCAGCCCACATTGTACCTTACTGGTATGGAGGGGAGGGTGCAGTCAGTGGACAGGCTGTAAAAATTATCTTTGCATATCTGCAGATGAGAAACTGTTTCTTTCTTTTGTAGCATCTGTGTAATTCTTCTGGCCAAAGCCTTTCATTCTGGCTGCAGGAGAACAGGATGTGGCTGATAGATACAAATAATTTGTTTGCATCATGTACAAATGAAAAAGTATATCTAAAATAATGCTTTCTTCAGATAAAGGTTGTCCAATAATGTGAGACCCTGTAGGGTCTGTGTTTAGGTAATTGTTAAATACCAGTCTAACATAGAAAAAGATGGTCCACACAGAGCATGTGGGATGGAATACAGAAATACCGGCCTCCTCCACCTGAGCTAGGTAATATTGTCCGCCACTTTGTGATACTATTAAGACTAATATGCCACATAAAACAGAGCAATAATTAATTATGCAGATGTGCAAGTTTATACAGAAGAGGGCAGTAGAAGTGGTACCTGAAATTGAAGTAAACATGATTTGTGATCAAGCAAAAATGATCGTTGTAATAACAGGATTGAAGCATTTACATAGATGAGAAACTGAAGAAACCCTCAGAACCTAAACAACTTCAAACTTAAACATAACTTAGATATTGTAGAAGCTTTATACTGTGCTGAGGCTGCAGTTTTCTGCAACTTCAACTTTTGCTGAAGATGACCATAAGGCAGAACTGCAATATCTGCAGGGAGTATTCTTATCCCTTACTGTTACAGCACTGCTCAGTGTAGATGGTATAATGGAGACATACAGAAACGACTCATTAAATTGTGACAGCTTCTTGTATATTATAGTTAAGGAAATAGATGAGCTATCTGGAGATACCAAATGAAGAGATCATTTCATTATTTCAGTACCACTTCTCTGCATTTGGAGAAAGTTCATGAAAAGCTTTGTCTGTTAAGGGTATGTTGAAAGATATGATGCTTCAGGTGATTTAAAATGAAAAGAATAGACTTCAGCTGTAAGTCTCTTCTGAAACAAATATGCTGCCTTTTCTCCTTTAGCATACGGATACAGGCTGTGCGTTGCAGGGATGCATTAACTGTTTTTGTGGATTTGTATCTGTGATCTGTGGGCTGAAAGGCTTATATGACAACATCTGTATACAGACTTCTTTTCAATTGAAAACATTGTGGGGTTTTTAATGTTCTTTTAAAGGGTGCTTTTCTTTTAATTATTTGCCAACTATTTCTGGACCCTTGGATGGATATTTTTTTTTTTTTTTTTTAATATTAGAAGCTGAAATGGAAAGAAAAATGAGTAAATCCTCTTTGAATACCATTTTTTAGAAGAAAAGTTTCTGTAACAAAAATACTTATAGTAAAATTAGACTTTTAAATGGTATGCCACTTTCTTCTAACCATGAGCCTGATCTTGCCAGTTTCAGTGTGCCACTGAGTTGCCTGTTACCACGTTCATTCACATTCTGATTTCAGCACTCACTGCCAATTGTGGAAGTGAGAACTGGAGGAGGAGTTCAATGACTGCTCAATTTCAAGTGGGAAAAAAAGAGTTTTTCTTAAAACTGAAAACAATAACATCCTACTTTTAACATAATGATTCCTTTTAGTCAAAACCAATCAATTCCTGTCCCTTTTCTGGTCTTCTTTTTGTAAAGGTGTTTCCCTCTTCTGTCACCAGAGAGGTATAAGCAACATTCAGTAGTATTGGGTTGCTTCACCTTCTTGGCAATCAAGCAATTAAAAATATCTCCAGGCTTTCAAGGAAAAACAAACAAACAAATAAACCAAACCAAAACAGAATTAATAATCTCCCATTTCTCATATTTTTAATTTTATTAGAGAAAATACTGACGAGTTTTCAAGGCATGGATGGTACTGATCAAGAGCTCATTAATTCCACAAAGTGACTGGTACAGTTTATAAGGAAGGAAAAATCAAAGACAGGGAAAGGTGTTCTGTTCTGTACTGACAGAGTAGAAGAGTTAAGTGTTGAAGAAAAAGTAGCAAATTAAAAATTGTTTCCATTCCCAAAATCTTTGAATGTGGGTGAAGTCCTAACAGCAACTTGGACTCTTTTTCTAGGCTAAAAGTTGGATTGGAAACTTTGATATTTAATACTGCAACTTCATAAGTGGTGATTAGAGTTTGCAAAGTACTGTTGAAAGAGTAACATATCTTCTTGAATAATGAATAGGTACAAGGAGGAGTGGGGAAAGTAGATTCAGTTCATGCTTGAAAGCCTCAAAACAGAGAATCAGAAGCCATAAGCCACTGACCAATAGTTGAGGAAAAGGTTTTATGAACTTTACCTCATTATCTTCTTACTAATTTTGATGGTAGTTATATTTTTCATGCAGTATCATTTTCTCAGGTAGAAGTGGCTTTTATGATGCTTTGTAAATCGTTAAAATTGCAAGCTTTATCATAGCAGAAATGTGTTATGATGTTGTGGCACTACTGAGTTTTATGTGCACTTCTTTGGAGGTTGAACTCCTTTGGCCTCCAGTTTTATACTTAGTGCACACCTAATCACAGTGTGCTGCTACGGTATAACCTAGCTAAGAGGCTTGCCAGACTAGTCTGCATAGACTGATATTAAGTCTTCCATTAAGTGAGACAGACTGGATTACTGATTTTGGAATTGATGATGGATGAAGAAGCCATACAGAGATGACATTGCTCTAAATTTGTAAGACTGAGATTAGGGAGTTTTTCTCTTTAATGTTATAGTAATGGGCATTTCTCAAAGACGGAGGGAAGAAAAGATTAGATTTGGTGCCTACGTGTTAAGGGAGGAAGAAAGGAAGAAATAACCACAACTGAAGTTCAAATTAAGGTTTCAGAAGGTGCTAAATACATTGGAACAAAAATAGAAAGCGTCTTAACCTCAAATTCATCACAAAGGGCAGAAGGATGGTTTTATAATTGAGTGTCAACTCTGCAGTACCTGTCACTTTATCTGTTTGCAGTATGCCATATGCATTTATAGTGTATAAGTAATAATAATTTTGTGCTTGAGGCAAAAGGTATGGATATAGACAATCCTATTTATACCCATCTTTGACACAAATTTCTTGTTTGTCGGTCCCACGGACAGCTCAAATTCCTGCACCGCATGATTCCTCTGCTGCAAAATGAGAATAATACCAATTCTTTTTGAGGGATGTTAAGAGACTATATCTGTATTGTCAATTTGCTAAGAGAGTCTGCAACAAGGATGCCCCAACTGAAAGCATTGCCCGTGCTCCCAAATCTTCCCAGGGAAAGATTTCCACTTCTGAAACTGCAGTCAGATGCTGATTCTTACTTAGGGTCTGTGGTTAATCACCAAAGCCTCAGCCTTGTTCTGTTAACATATTTTACTCATATGAAAGTTATAACTGAAATTTCAAAAAGTAGGTGTTGTATAACAGATTACGGGGATGCGGAGGACATCTGTCCCACACAGTGAACAGGCCTTGGAACAGATGTCTCAAATTTCTTCAAATCCAGAACATGCTGTCCAGTTTTTAGTGATAAACAGAATTTTTCCTCTTTGTCACTGAGCACCAATGTATTATCTTTAATGCATAAAATATGTAAATTCTTAAAGCATCATTTTGCTCTTTAGTGAGTTTAGATATTACAAAACGGTTTAATTATAAAAACAGACAGACCTAGTCCTGGGACCTGTGCAGCTTGAAATAAATGTGCAATCAAAACTGCAATTACCTGCAGAATTTAGTGTAAACAGATCAGCAATCACATAACAAACACAGGCTAGTTTGCATTCTGATATGAATACAGTTAGATCCAAAGCAATTTTCCTTTATTTATCTTAGCTGCTCAGCATAAATAAAGCAAGGGCATTGAAGCAATTAGCATAATTAGAGTATCGTGGTCAGGCCCTGTGTGATTTCTAGAGACGTTTCACTTTAGAATTCTTTTTCCCATACAAGAGTTTCCCTGAGCCACTAAAATATCGCTTTGGGCATTTTTGTATTTCAAATTTGCAAGTTGTCAGTTTGAAAAACCCTTGACACACGGATGTGAAAGCATCTCACAGACAACTGCAGAAGGTATACCCTCAGCTTTTCATTACTAAGAAGCTGGGGAATTTCCTTTTTCAGCTCTTTCTCCTTCCTGACGTTTTAACCCTAGAAATGTCAGATTTAATTATCTCAGGTGCCACCCAGCAGATCTAAGGGTTAAAAACAACCTGTTCCCCCAAAAGGTGTAACATTTATGCCACTCAGGGGTTACACTTATAAAGAGAATTTCCAGCTTTCCCATGGCACCCTTCTCCAGACTTTTATTTGCTTTTCTCTACTAGCAACAGTGGAAGAGCTTGTGTGGGCATAGGCGTTTTTATTTCCTCAGCGCCTGGAACTGGCTTTTCACCAGTGATTCTACTGCTGTGATAGCATTCAGAGAGCTGAATTAATACTAGACTGCAGGACCATTACTGGGAATTTGTAGGGTGAGTGTAAGGTAGGGAAAATATGGGGAACTTGTATTTTTTCACTAGGAGACATGTACTGTATCCTCTAGCAGAGTGGTAGTGAATGGGGATGGGAGGAGAAGACTATATCCTACCCTTTTTTCCCCTCCCAATTTTCTTCTTCATTAAGGAACACTTCAATAAGGAAATAACAAAAGATGTAGAAATCGTAGTGGTTTTCTTTCATCTTTATAAATTGAAAGGGCACCTACTGTTTCCAGGAGGACATGATGGATTTCTGGGCCAAGTTGTGACAAAGTGAACTTCAAGAGCATAGGCTAGCTACAGGCAGCACGTATACTGTGCAATTAATTGTTAACTGTTGAAAAGATTTGGATTATTAAATTACGTGTCCTATAATTTTTAAATTGTCTTTGTCAGTGCCTTGAAATCTCTGCCTTTATGCAGGGGAACTTGTGACCTCATTTATCACATTCCTCTCCCTATTAGCACATGGTATCAGAAGTACAAAAAAGGGGAACCTAAAAGGCAGAATCGGATCATGAGCCATAGATAAAAGGACCAATATATTTAGAGTAATCTGATCTATTTTTAAAAAATGTTGTTAAGTGAAGAATTAAAAAAAGAATAATAATAGGGCCAGGGTAAGACACAGTCATGGAACTGCTTTAATTGCATTATCTCTGGACCTTTCAGGATGAAAGTGTCCTTCCTGTCCCTGTCCTTTCGTGTCCCTTCCATTGCTTCAAACGTATCCAACACAGCTTTACACCCAGTCAGTTTTACATGTTTGTCATTCTTTCTCTTAAAGGATCCAAAAAGAAAAGAAAAACACCAATTAAGTTTATCCAGGCCAATACATTATTGCTCGGATGGTAATAATCCCAGTAAATTAATGCCAATAATGTAGGGCCTACAGAGAATTTGAATAGCAAACACTCCCATAGTTTTTGAAATGAAAAAGCTTTAACTGAGAAGTGTTCCATCCTTCTGACTGCATTTATCTTGCTGATTAGTGGTAATGGAAAACCTAGCAACAGTTTACTGCAGAATATTGGAAGCCCTCCAGGCAGGCAGTAGCAGATGCAATAACCCCTCAAAATAACATAGGTATGTCTGGGTATGAGTCAAGGGGCAGTGTGGGGCCACTGAAAAAGTTAGAGCTTAATAGTTAAAGACCCTAAAAATAAGTCTCTTAATGATAGGGATAAAGCAGCATGACATCTTTAAACTGGGCTGCTAGATGAGTGTGTTTATTCTTTCTTCCTAGTAATTTGCACAATGTTAGGAGTTCTTTGAATGCAGAAGCAGTACCTTAAATATTTTTTAAATCTGTCAAAGACAGCGAGTCTTTATGAGTAGTGTACTTTGATTTCTCTCTTTTTATTCCATGTATCTGTCTGTATTATGTGCCTATATAAAAGCGAGGGAGCAGATGAAGGTTTACGAGTTAGGGAACAGTAAGTTTTCATCTACTCTTCAGCATCTGTCTTTTCTGTTGGAAACTATTGTAGTGAAAAGGCCAACTATCTAAGGGTGAAAATCTCCCCTCTGCAGCAAGCCAGCACAAGGTCTGTGCACTCTTAAAGTGCAAGTCCTTCGTTCTTGTCATGTCAGTGGATTCTGATTTTTGATGCCTTTTCCTTTGGTACTCTCTAAATCTTGTTTCTTGGGCACTTTTATTGTGTATAGCATAGGTATTGCTATACTGAAGTCAAATTTGCAGTCCAATTGCTCCAGCATCTTGTCCACCAAATAGCCAGTAGTGAGTGCTTTGCAGAAAGTGCAGGAAACTTCAAATTAAGTAGATTTGAGTTAATCTGTCCCATGCAAATTTTTCTGCTAAATTTGTATTCAAAGATTATCTTAAATCCTGGAACACAAGGTTAACATTGCTTACAAAAACTGTCTGTCCTGCTTACTCCCAAAGGCATTCACTCCTTCATATTCAGTATGTGTGAATGTATATCTCCAAATAAAGAAGTTGTGGGAAAGTTGAATTGTGTGGGTAGCACCTCTGAATATCTTTATTCTGACAGTTTACCAGAAAGGAAAGTGAATGTTGGAAATAGAAAAAGCTTATTATTTAACACACTTTTTAAAATTTGCCCTGTTTGTGGAAAAATATGCGCGTGTCCACTGGGCAGAACACGTTACCTAGGCTCCTAGATAATGTGTTTCAGAGCATATCAATTTTTTTTGTTGTCAGTGCTTACACTGTTCAGTATTCTGCCTTTTGGTGTAATTATGGCAAGAAGTGTAAAGACATGGCTGGAGTGTACCAGGGGGTTAGCTCAGGAAGGCTGAGCAAGCTTCTAGTGGCTGCCTGGAGACTCAGAGTTTAAATAGATAACAGGATGAAAAGTTGATCACCCCCTTTAATTCAGTAGTTCTTGTTCAGTGCATAACTAGTGCAAGTTGTTTTCTTATATATTGCCTCGTGTCTTAAAGTAATAACCCAAGCAGTCATGTTGTAATTCTTGCTTAGCTGAGTCTCCAGCATTGCTCCTCAGTTTCTAGCAGTTTTGTATTGTATTTAGCAGCATGTTTTCTCTTGGGATTAAGTTAACATGGTCATATTATACCTGCGATCCATTATCTACATTTGATCCCTAAGAGTGGAAAATTGATTTTAACTTGGCCCTGCTGCTTTTAAATCCCTTAATAGTGTAGACTCTGGCTGCATCTGAGACCTCCTGTTTGACCCTCATCCTTTCGGGTATTCAGACTGTGACACCATTTACCTTGTAGGGAATCCATCATCACTCACACATTACTTTGGCAGGTGAATTGTGATTTTACTTTTTATTCCTGAAGTTGTGTAACTTGCTTCTTTTTCATTCTGTCTGTAATCTTAATACACAGGTATTTTCTTCTTCCAGATGAAGCTAAATTGGTTTATCTGGAACATTTTCCACCCTTACAGTCAGGAACATCTGGCTCATTTTATGAAAATGGCTAACAGATTTTAATTAGTATTGTTTTCATTATTCAGTGTATAGTGGATTCCCCCCAACATGCAAAATGAAGAGGCTAAAGTTTTGTTAGTAAATTTTGTTAGTTGCCTAAAATATTAGCTATGTATCTTCATGCTATAAGGGGCCTGACTTGTATAGGTATTGAACATCTGCTTTTGGGGCTGAAATTCATGAGTCCTGACTGTTTATAGCATCTCTAGAACATCACCCAGTTGCTTAAAAGAATGGATTTAAATTTCTCTATATAGCAGCGGTGATGTAGAACTTCATTTTTTTCTGGTGTTGCCCACACTGCTAGTAATGCACATGGCTTATTTACCGAACATCAGGTCAGGAAGCTGAAATAAAATGTGGGTGTAAATTTACCCTTAATGCCTTTAAGTTACTTTTACTGTCATTGGGGGCTTCTGAGCATCTAATAGTTCTGTTGTTACAGAACTTTAGCCTGCCCTTCAATGTTACATATACCCTGGTTTGTGCTTCCTTTCTTTGTGTATCCAATTATACCTGTAAAATTAGAATCCTTATCTAGTAAAGCTAATTGTTGTATTCAGTATCGATCAGTTAAGACAATGATGTGGGCAGTGTTAGGGGCTGTGTCTTCTGCCTTCCTCTACAACCTCGCAAGGTTATTTTGGAAATAAATTAGTGTTTATGAAGCACTAAGATGCTGTAGTGATGAGCATCATGGAAAAACTCACAAAGTTTATACTTCTGTTTTCAGAGCATGGTTTGCATAGAATGCAGTAAATAAGGCCTAGGGCCACACATTGAACACAGAGGAGAAAACAAAATATCAAATAGCTGTTCATTAAGGCAGCATTATCTATCACATGCAATAAATGAGGCAGAAATTCCAGTGGAATGTGTTTTTCATTGTTCAGTATATAATTTCCTATGATCTACTAATGAAAATTAAATAATCAGAAAGCCTTGCCTAAACCAGTGTAGCTTGTTGGAAGACATATAGGTTTAGGTTAATTACACATATTTTTGTCATTTGAACAAGCAGAGTAACTAAAAGAAATTATTATTTCTTGTATGTGCTCCAGCATGAGGGGATGAGAGGGTAGGATTTAGGAAAATGTTCTTCACTGACAGGGTGGTCAAGCACTGGAACAGGGTCCCCAGGGAAGTGGTCATGACCTCAAGCCTGTCAGTGTTCAAAAAGCATTTCAACAACTCTCTTAGATATATGGTTTAACTTTTATGTTGCCCTGTGTATTCAGGAGTTGGACTCGATCTTCGTGTGTCCCTTCCAGCTCAGGATATTCTGTGATCTTATGATTTGCCAATGACCTTTCCGGTTTTGCTGATAGCTGCAGAGTGGTGGGAATCAGAATTTGTAGGAGCCATTCCAATCTTCAGAGGGAAATTTGCTAAAGTGGGAAAATCTCTCTCAGCTCTATTTTACAGTGTTTTAATAGTCTAGCCTGTCCCCTCTAGTCTTTTCTCCTATTTCTAATACTTATCTTCCCAGTGTCTTGTTCAGCCTGTCAGTATTTCCCACCAGCTCAATTTCCAATTTCTTTACTGGCCCTAATCATCTACTAGCTACTTAACAGATCTATCTCCATTTTCTTAACTCCTTCCTTGCCATGTTGGTTCATGTCGAACTAGACTCAGAGCCCTCTAAATTTGGACCAGGTGATTTAAGTGATTTTCTCAGATTATGAGATTAGCTCATATCTTCTTGGATTCTAGACTAATCAGTCCTAGAGTCATCATTCTTAATCCCAGTGTAATTTCTCCCTCAGTCAGATCACTGGAAGGCATGTGATAAGGCAAGTGCCAGTTGCTAGTTCTGATTATGACATACCACTGACCTAATGCAGATTAGAGGTACAAATAAAAGCTCTGGTCAGGTGCCAACAATCTCTAGGAGAATTTCTGCATGGTTTAAGTAGAATCAGTGAGAATTTGTTTGGTAGCTGTTCTCTAGTGAATTTTTACTAGGCATGTGTAAGTTGGAGCTTTATTCAAAGACTTGTAACTTGGTTAAATGAGAGCAGGTTTGAAAAGAACAGTCTAAAGAAAAGTTTGTAAGTTTTTCACACAGGCAATGTAAAATTGCCCCTACCACGCTCTTGAGAACAGCAACACCAACTTGACCAATTTGTACAAGAAATTCAGCCTGCAACTCATACCATAGAAGTAACAAATCTAAAATCTTGTTTGCAGAATTCCCATTTCAGTCTTCTTATAAGACAGATGAGCAGGTTAAATCCATTTTATGGAAACATGTAGCCCTCGTCATATATTTTACCCAGAAAAGTGTTGGCTAACAAATTGTTCAGCAATGTCAGAAGGGGATGGGACTCCTCAGTATTAATTCCTTTCTAAATTGCACCAGTTTTTTCATGGTTAAATAATTTCTTTATATTGTTGTCACTCCTGACATCCACAGGAGTAACTGAGTAAAACCAAGAAGTGAATTTGTTTCTATGGTATGTTTACATAGCTACATAACAGTCTGAAATAACGTTTATTACTAAAACAGATTTTAGTAGTGGTAAATTTCCACAGATAGCATGCACTAAGTTTCTGATCAAGGTGGAGTGTGAAGCTCACTTTAAAAACAAATAATAATAATAATTGCAGACTGGATGAGTGGTAGAAAAAATGAAGTATATAAATGCAGTCACTGGGACATTTATTTTACTGTGGGCCAGGTCTGTGGATGGGAAAGGTCTAAATCCCACACAGAGCTGGATGTGGGTATAGGCAAATTTAGACACATGATTTTTTACCTTTATAACTACAAACAGATTTCTAGAGGAAAAAAAAAAAAGTATTCTGGTAGAAATTTTGAAAGTTCTAAATTAGACGTGAGGTGTTTGGCTGATTGGTCAAATACAGAATTGTGTAACAGTGTGCACTCAAGATGCACTGATATTTTTACATCGTATTCCTTTTTGGATATTGCATCCCTAAGAATGAGCAAGGTTCATGTAGAGAGCTAGTACAGTAGCTGAATGTCTTCAGCTAATGTTGACCCTCATCAGTAAATTTCCACACTGGTAATACATATGTGTCATGTGCCAAATGTCCTCAACTGATATTAGCATAAATGGGAAAGAACTTGTCTTACCCAAGACAACAATATGCTTTTCCTATCTCCTTTATTACTCTGAAGTCCACTGTTGACCACTGTAAGAGCAGAGTACATTAAGATTTTTTTCTCTTGACTTGGCTACAAAAGCCTTTTTCAAGGCTGTGCCTTAGAGTGCTGGCTCTGGACAGATCCACACAGCTATAACATTTGGGTAGTATTTTTTTAAATACTGTAGGAAGTCTGAAGCAATTTTAAGCATAAGAACAAAAGGCTCTGCATGTATGTCCACAGGTATTCTCTTACAGGAAGATACTGTGAGAAAATTTATCGTTTTGTGCAGTCTAGCATTTTCCAGAGGCAGTATCCATCTTTGTAAGCAAAGGATAAAAGTTATCCATTGCAGGAATAGGTTGGTAATGTAAAAAGTTGGGAAAAAGATCCTTTAGAGGAAGAAAAAACATCCTTCATCTTTGTTTCAGTCCAGACATTGCTGAACTGGCATTTATTCTTACTTGTGCCTTTGCCATCTAAGCTACTTTGGAGAAGATATTATTTGTTATTTTTCTGGCACTATTTGGAGCACCACATAACTTCTGGATAGCATGCTTGTATATGCAATACTTGTCTGCAGTAGTTTGACATCATTCTAAGAAATGGTTTACTACAAGTGCAACTTAAGTGTTTTTCTCCTGCTTTTCCTTCAACCTTCTCTTAAACTCATTCTATTTTCTCTTGCACATTTTTGGTCTTTCTGTTCTATTTTCAGTGCTTGTTGGTCTGCCTTTCTGCCCCCCCTTTTCTTGATGTTCTTTATTTTATAGTCGTATTTTCCATCATGTTTTCAGTATCTTCAGGAGCGGTTTAGCTTGTTCTACCTACTGTGTTCTTCACCTTCCAATTTTGTGGTTGGTTTGGGGGTTTTTTTTAGATTTTTTTGTTGTTATTTCTTTTTTTTTTTTTTTTTTTAGTTTTTTGTTACACCTTCTTATTTCCCTCCTTTCCATCCCTCAAAGCCATCAAATTAATCTCTTTCCAGCACATTCTGGAGCCCACTCCAAGACTTTACTCCTTTGGATTCATGAGATGTGCTCTGTATCCTGAAGGTAGCAAAGAGGACCCAGAGATCTGAGCTTGATCTGGGATCTAGCACTGCAATACCTCCAAACAGATGAATATTCTGAGTTAGTGGAGGAGATTCTGCACCAATAGCTAGTTCAGGAAAACAACCTAATCTGAGTTTCACATGTTAAAATCCCATTAATTGCCAACAATATTTAAAAAGATAAAATGAAAAGGAACAAAGGAGAGTAGACAAACATATAGAACACTGTGTAATCTCACACTTGAAATGGATATTGTATTTTAATTCTAAGACCTACATTCTGATCATGTAGCTAATGTCATGCTTTAATTGAAGATGTTTGTGGAACAATTTTAACTTTATTAAATCAAATTTTAGTACATGCTTCTAGTACATGTTTAAGTACAGTTTCTCTTCTTTAAGGAATAAAAATAACCTCAAAACTCTCATGAGGAAACTTTGAAAAGTAAATAAAAGTACTACCCAGATAATCACATTTTCTTATTATTTTCTGGTCATTGCAGTACTGCAGTGATTTTAGCACCAGAATTTACAAACAACTCTAGATCATACTTGGAAAATTACCATTTTATCTCAGTTCAGTGTGCTGGAGTTTGAAAACCTGTTTGTCCCAGCTCTGTGACTGTGCAGAACTTCCATGGTACCTGGAAAGGGGAACCTTGGCCGCTATATGATGCAAGAGTTAATAGTCCCTCTTTTTTAATATATGTTTCTAATTGTGAGTAAAATCTTTTGAATGTGAACTGAGTTAATGTGCCTTTCCTGAATCTGCAGGCTACAGTGACCAGTGCCTCCTGACACCGGGTTTCAGGTAGCATTCTTAGAACTTCTGAGAGGCAATATGTGCAAAATAAAAGGACTTAAAAGAACATAAGCAGTTCAAAATAGTAATTCCAATTATATTAATTTTCACCAGTTCTGCCGTTTAAATAAAGTGAAAGTTCAAGTACCAGTCTTACTGATTGGGTTTAAATAGTTCTAAAAAATGGTACTTTTGCCCTAAATTTTTTAAGATGTATTTAGTAGTCACTTGTCCACATTTTATGGCAAACCAAGTTCATGCCCCTTCTTATTCCCTGTGGAGCACAGAATAAGTACTGGATTTTCAGCCTGAAAAAGATGGTCCACTATTGAACCATATGAAAGAGAGATCTTCTTGTCATGTGTCCCAGTCTTGGTCTGAAGAGAAGGATAAGCATCACTGCGTTTTTCCCTAGTGTTTTGGTGGAGATAACCAATAAGGTTGCAGTTGTAACTGGGACAAGTGTTTTCTGGAATCACATTACCAAGGCCAAGCAGCAGTGACAGGCAAGTGACAAACCTTCATCCTCTTAGAGGGGAGAAATTAATGCCTGTATGTAGTTCATAAAATGTTTTTAACAGGCTTATTTTTTTGTGGTGGAAAGTAACTGCAGTGAGACCGATTGTTAATCTAGATCTTGGTTACAGGGCCTTGAAAAACCAGGCCCTGAAAAGCAGTATTTATTTAAATACTGTAGCTGGAAAAACATTAGAAATCATAATGAGGCAACTTAGTGGAATTTGTTTTAAGATTTTTGTTCAAATTCAAAATGTCATTTTTTCAGAAACTGGTATTTCTCCATAAAGTCAAATACTCTTGCCTGTTCTCACACTTTGCCACACACACATATTTCATGTTTTTTCTTGGGACATGGTGTAAACCATTCATTATTGACTTGTTCCTCTCTTTGAAAGAATATCTGCCCACACAGTTAAAAAACAATTGTCTGTAGGCTTCATCCTCTTCATGCAGAAGTGTGTGGGTGAGGAGTATTTAACTCAGTTGTAAACTCAAGGAAATAGCTATCAGTTCCCTCCATGCTGGAGACTGATTCAGGAAAAGATCAAAATTAAATGGAAAATGAGTTTCCAGCTTCAGAGGGACAAAGGAATATGGTAAATTTCCAAGATTGTTGTGCTATTTCACCCATCTTCCATATTAAGCATGAGTTGTGTCCATTTGGCAGAGACTTTGGCCAATCAGGCTGCTTGCTAGCAACTATTGTAGATGGACTCTTGAGTTGTTCTGTCTTGGAAGGCTAAGTACTATTACTGGGAATGGGTACATAGTTTTCAGACCCCTTTGCATACATCAAAGTCCCTGAGGACAGCTCATGTATTCCTTTCAAACCTCATGTTGCAAATAATGTAAAGCAAATTGCTAGCAGCTTTGTGGTAAAGGAGAATGTTTCTTCCTCGTAGTTTTTACTCTGATTCATGTTGCTCTTTCTCACAAGTCTCTTTCTCTGCATATGAGGGTGGCAAAACATAGGCTTACAGATAATTGAGCTTCCTGCTTGTTTCCTGAAGAGCTCCCACAAACATATTTTTAAATCGTTGAATTTGGGTCACTAGCCACAAACTTGCATATATTTGTCTAATATATATTACTTCTTTCCCTCTACACTTACCATTTTTTTTTCTCCAGAGTGAAATTCATCCAGTGTTTTGTGTTTGCTATAAATACACATCTCAGCTGTATTTCTATCCTTTGTGTCAACATTAAAACTCCCTTGTTCTATGTTTAGCTTGAATAATTACCAAACCATTTGCAATTAGAACTCTAGGATATGACCTCACACTGATTTATTCCTTTGTTTCTTTCTGTATTTAATACATTTCAGATACTGAAAATACCAAATCTTTGTCATTTTATTTTGATGTTTATCAGTAATGGAAACATTCCAAAACAATCAGCCAAATACCTATGCTTTGTTCATTTATTGCCTTCTCTGAAGATAAATTGACTGTACTCAACTCTCTTCAGCATTTTTCTTCACCTAGATATTATTGCCTTGTGCAGCCACCCCAAGGTGACTGTTATCACTTAATTAAATCCTTGCACGCTGGGAAGAAAAAACAACATTGTTCGTTCATAACCCCAAGGAAGTGTTTTTTTTCTTTAAGCCACTAAGCTCTTTCCCTGTTTTATTAACTTATTCCTGGCTACAGCAAGACATACTTTGTTGATGAGCAAAAGGTTGTATTAGTTTTTTATTTTCTGGGTAAACTTATCTTTTCTCTGGGAAAAAAAATGTGGGCATTACAACAAAGAAAAAAAATGGGATCTCTCCAAACCCTGAAATTCTAGTAAAGGTCTGTGTAAACATCAAGCTAGTAAAGAGAAACAGGGGAGTAGCAGGAAGGAAATGAGAAAATAAAATGCAAACATAAAATTGGAGCAAGACAAAAAAGTAAGATGACATGTATATACACAGAGAAACTACTGCAGCGCTAAGGGAAAACTGACATAAGGAATAGCATTTTTGAAGAGAAAAATATATCAGGGCTCTTTATGTTACTGTCTAGAGCAGCATCTTTTTATTAGCCTCTTGGTTAATGTCCTTTCTCTGTCTATTGATTTTAGACTACATAACACTGTGCTCTTGCTTTTACCTTTGCTTTTTTTTTTTTCTAGAGTGCACAATCCTACGGTAAGAGGAAATATTGCAGATGAGCCATTCATTGAATATGTGAGACCTTTGATTTGCTTTTATGTTGTTTTAAGCACAGTACTTCATGTGAGAAAGTTCACTTGAAACAGTGAGTTACCAGAATATGTACAACGGTTTAGCTGCCTTTTTGCTCGTTTCTAGTCCATTAAACGTAGGACCAGAAAATAGGTTTCTCTACTCTAAAATTTGGGCTCAAGCAACCCTATGTATTTGTTCATGATGCTAAATCATTTTGCCACCTGCTGTGTTCAACAAGCATTTACAAATAGTAAATGCTATTTAAAGCTGTAATATTTGCAAGAGCAGTTTATGCTGAGATATCATTTATATGAGAAGCATAACATTTTAGTATGTAATAAGAACTTTTAAGTAGTTGGATAATTGTGATTTTTAAAATATTACTACTTGTAATGTGTAGATTATAATTATTTTAGGTCAGTGACAGTAGTATAAGTTTGTATATGAACCACAAAATATTGATAGATTTGGATGGATTTGTCCCAAATCCAACATGTCTGTAGTATGTATCATAGCTAGTCTCTGGAAATTCCCTGTTCATGATGAAGTTTCAGCCTAAATTTTGGCTTTCTTTTTGTTCTATGCTTTTAAACTCTTGTCTGTAGCTTTCTGAATCAAATCAGTAATTTTACAGTGTTTATATGCCTTTAATTTTCTCTCTTAGCAATAACAAAAATCTTTCAGTTTACCTTCACAGATTCTTTCCAATCTGTGTGCAATGGATCTGCCATCCACAGTGATTTTAAACTGTACTCTGTGTTTTTATCTAATCTATTTTAACTTAGAAGCCTGGAGACTATCTATAGATTTATCTGCACATCTTAATGAACTTATTGCAAAGGTATCTGAAGCCTCTTTTATTTGGAATAAAGGCAACAGCAAATTTATCAGTCATCAAGATTTTAGGTATATTTGGTTTTCAGATTACTATTCGAGACTGGTATGGGAAACACTAATTCTGCATTGAATTAAGTTTTTGTGTCAAAAGAGAATAGATTCCTCAGAAGGAGGTGGTCTGGGCATCAGTAAGAGCTTTAGGAGTTGGCTGTAGGCAGAATTTGATATTTAAATTTGGGGCACTGATTTAAAATAGCTGTAGTAAGTATATATTTTCTATTTTCCAAAACTGGTTATGTCAGATTTCTTAACTTGTGCATTACTAGAAATTCTAGTTTTTCATGCATTACTGGAAATTCTAGTTCTGCATTTGTTGTATTATGTGATTTTTTTCATAAATAATTTTAATGCTTATTTGTGATATCAATGGGTGGAATACTGACTTCATTGCAGGATTGGGAAGTCGCACCGGAAGCTTGTGAGGAAGAATTTTATTTCAGCAGTGTTTAGCTATAAATAGAAAGCAAGATATATTGCAATTTCAAACAAGCATGCTTTAAACTTTCATGCACTATGAATGTCCATCTCTTACGGTCCAAAAGCATTCTGAATTTCTAAGCACACTGGTGTCTTTGTTTTATCTTCTGTTAAAAATGTAATTTAGAAATAAAAACAGTTAGTCGTAAAATACCATAGGAAATCACCTCTACCAAGTCGAATCGTAATCCTACTAAGGATAATAGTAGGCTGAAAATACTGTTTAGATTTTAAACCCTAGTCAGAACTCAAACATTCTTCTCAGATGTAGAAAACATTTGGTTATATTTCTGTTGCAGTTATCTTGTGTGTGTGTGCTTCTGCTCTTTCCCATCTGGTTTCAAACCAGAATCAGGAAAGGACTGATAAAACACTATTTCTTTTTCACTATAGTGACTGAAAACAGATTGAAGAAATTCAGATAAATGTCGGAACTCGTTAAAGCATGACCACTTAAATTTATTTATTTTAACTTGGAAGGGTTGCTGCCAATTAAAATGGCAAATTAACATGCAGAAGTCTATCTGTACTGCTTTCTGTTGTGTGTCAGGCAGCATGTTCATTTGGGCATGGTAATGGAACAGAATCTGAACTGGAAAGACATTCACACAACACTAAAAAAGTATTGACATCATCTAATTGCCTGTTTGATAGGACAAGGGGTAACGGTTTTAAACTAAAAGAGGGTAAATTCAGACTATATATAAGGAAGAATTATTTTATAGTGAGGGTTGTGAAACACTGGAACAGGTTGCCCGTAGAGGTGCCACATCCCTGGAGCCATTCAAGGTCAGGTTGGACAGGGCTCTGAGCAACCTGGTCTAGTTGAAGATATCCCTGCTTATTTCAGGGAGGTTGGACTAGATGCCCTCCAAAGATCCCTTCCAACCCAAACCATCCTATGATTCTGTGATTCTATTTGATTCTGGCTAAAGATAGTTTTCCAGCGATTTAAGGGAAAAGGAGAAAAAAAAGAAGCTACTGGGACAGATGTGGTATGTTTGAGCAAATTCTGGTTTGTATTTTATTTTTTACAAAAATGTAGAAGTTAAACTTGCACTAGACGTTCTTTCATTTATGTGCCACAAGTAAGACTTGAAAGTATACTTCATCAGGGAGAAGGGATGTTGTCAAAATGCAACATTACAGGACCTCCAGGTAGCAGGAGCAGGAATTCAGAACTGCAAAATAAAGATGAACAGATAACTAACAACAACTGCCTGAAATTTAGACAACCAAGCAAACATGTAAGTTATTGTTTAGGGTCTAGAAGAAGATATTGCTCAAGGCAGGAGACAATTGCAGATACATGTGACTTTTTAATGGAGCAGAAATAAGAAAAATATCATAATGAAAGCAGTAAAAGCTAGAATGCTACATTCGCACAGTGTTTTTAAAGCATCATGGTTAGAAGAAATTAGAAGTGTTTCCTTGGTTTTCTCTGGGTGATTCTGAATAACAGGAAAATGGTGGCAATATTTGGCAAGAGGAAGAGTTTTCTTTCATCAGTTCCATTGATGAAGGCAGTTTTACCACAGTCGTCTTAGGGAGACACTTTAAGTTTCAAATCTGTTACAGATTACAGTGAAACAGATAGTAACAGTGCGGAGCAATCATGTCAGTTCCTACCTGGGACATGGGATACAACATACAGATTATTGACATATGCAATAAATAGCATTAGGGTTGGTGGTGTCAAGACTTGTTTGGGGCTGTTCAGATAATGTGGCATCTGTGTTATTGGCACAACTGACAGCTATTGTACTCTGCAGTGTCAAGGGAATCTTGAGCACCCTTTTGATGAACAGGTTATTGATACTTTATGCTGCAGCTGCTCCAGGGGACCCCTTAAGGTTATATCATGGTAGTGTGGCTGCACACTAAAACCCTGTGGTAAAAATCCAGAGGAACATTTTCACACAGTTACTATGAAACTGTCCTTAAAAGTTAAAAGTATGATCTTGGTTGAAACCTTGTGTTTCTGGCTTCTGCTGGTCCTGTATGGACAAATCATAACCCACTCACCCCTCCCCACCCTACAAAACAGGATTTTATTGTGGAAATACAAACATATGCTTAATTATCACAGCAGTCAGACGTGCCATATTAGCTTGTATTTTTAAAAGAATATAAACCTTTTTCACTGAATAAGCTGCTCTGTGCTGTTATACTTGTGCTCATATGCTTGAATTTATGCAATGAGCAAAATCCATACTTACCTTTACCTGCACAGGTATTAGAGGTGAGCTTAAGGAAAAAAAATTAAAAAGAATATAAAAAAGAAGGAAGGAAACAAGGGAGGGAGGGAGAAACACCGAATTTCCTCACAGGCTAGAGTGAAATTAGAGTCCTGCTTATGGCAGAGCTACATGCTGTCTTCTCACGTGGTCTCATATTCCAGCTGTGAAACAGAAGTGGAAGGTCAACATAGCAATGGTTTTTCATAGTGGCAAACTGAGTTACTTACTGAAATCATTCAGGACCAGACCTCAAATTCCATCAGGATAATTGTTTTTCACATAAATGTACATTTTCCCCTTTTGTGGGAAATGTACTTTGGGAGTGAAGCGCTGTAACCTCAAAACCCTTGAAAGAAAAACTGCAACCCAGCACTGAGATACCAACTTTACTGTATAGAATACAGATGTAGTGGATAATTTCTTCAGGGGAAGATTTTGAAATATTTCCATTATTAATGATGTCTCTAACTTGTTTCAGGAAGGTGGTTGTTTGATTTGCTGTTAATCCCATATATTTGCAGTATTCCTGTGTTCTCTGCTCTTAACTGCACAGAGAAGTGAACAGAAACCAGATCTTCCATGGGCACCAGAATAACACAGCATAGTTTTCTGTAGATTTCCATCTTGTCTTCTATTGACTTTTGTGTCTGAGACAGTGCAGCCTGGCTGAGGCTTTTTGAGTGCTCAGGGCATTTGAAAGGTCTCTACTTTGTGATGTCTAATACTGTAGGAACTCATAGTCCAGCTTTTACCAGTGCAAAGGCTCTCAGGGAGTTTCACTCCATTATCAGTCTGTTTTCACCAAACCTGTAGGAATTTCTCTAAGCCCTCTGCCGACTGTCAAATCTAGCAAAAACTAGCCATGGATTGGAAGGCTGCTAGAAGGACAGACAGATAAAGACAAGCAGAATAGAGGAAACTAATATCAAAGTTTGAGGAACCACTTCACAATCCAGACATCCGAGGGTTATTGTTTTGTGGGCTCTTTTTTTTTGCCCTTTTTTTTTTTTCCATGCCTCTATAAACCTAACTTCTTCTGACTAGCTGGTTTGCATTCATGCTGGTCCAGATTCTTCTTTTTTCAAGGGTAAAAGGACTAAGGAGTCAACTGGCAGTAATACTTGTGGAGCCTTTTATGTACTGGTCTTCACTGGAAAAGCAAAGTGCTGCTTTAATTTAGTCTGTCTGTATATGGATCCTAGAAGACCCCAGGGTGGACATCTGTGGAACTGCTCCACTCTCCTCCCATAGGTGAAGGAAGAACTGGTATAGCAAACAGGTCTCCTGCATTAGTACAAGGATTAATGACAGCTGGAGGAGCTCTCAACTGCTGAGGACCGTGGTCTGTCTTCTTTGCCTGATAACATGGGATAAGTGGCTGAAGATAAGAACATAAGTTTGGGGTTTTTTGTATGTATCTGCTAAGAGTTACAGTTAGAAATGGCACTGCATTGAATGGACTTTGGATTTGTTCTTAACGTTCTGTGCTCTTACTATCTCTATATTCCACTGTCTATAAAAATATTCTCAACATGTTCTTCTTTCAAGAAGAGTATAAATCAGAATGATATGCTAGTCAAAGAGCTCAACTCAATTTCTCATTCAAATCTATTTTGGTTGTCTGAATTGCCATCTAATAGATTAAATATGCTAAACATAACCCCCTCATCCTGTTCTTCCCTGAGCACAGGCTCTCTGCTTCATATGTATGAAATTGTGTGATGCAAGTGAGAACACATGTACTCAGTTCTGGGCTAGAGGTTTAATTCTAGCAAGCCAATTGTCAGGATCAATCATGAGAGCATCTGAGTACCTACTGAGTGCAGGTGTTATTTTAAGAGTACAATTAACTCTATATCACAATTCTTTTCCCTATAAATTTTTCACCTATTTTTTTTTTTTTGACAACAGACATTTAGATACCTTTATTTGTTTACTTTCACACAATGTCAGATTGTGTAGATTGAAAGGAAGGCTAACCAAATATGCAGATATACAATGAATATAAGATCAATTTGAATAGAGCTTAAACTGAAATATTCATGCATAACACAAAAGGGCTTTAAACTTGCAGCTTTGGAAACAATAACATTCACAATAATACTTTTTGCTCCCATAATCCATTGTGCTTGTATAGGTGCTTTTACCTGCACAGCGTTCTGCCAGATTAGGTTTCCACAATCTCTTGATGTGGTCTGAGGTGCAGGTCTGGGGACTTAGCCTTCATTCTGCCAGCTGTCACAATTTATCATAGCTTCTGCTACTGGGTCACATTACTTTTCCAGTTTTGGCAGTTATGGTAGTAAACATTATGTAGGCACATACAGTGTCCAGTCCTTTACTGTGGGCAGCACCTCTCAAACCTCACAATTGCATATGTGATTGGAATATTTGTACCACCAAAGGGCAGAAACCACTTCATATTCAAACCCTATATATTCTGAGCAAAGCCAGTCCCAGCCTGGCATACACTTAATCCTGACCGAAGTAATCACATTCTTAGGGTAAGAGATATATAATGTAATCTCTCTATGATATCTCGTCGTAAATATATATAGTTAATTATATTAGATGGCATGCAGTTACTGGCATCACAATCTGCTGTCTAAGCAGTCTGAAAACAACACGAGGAAGGATAGAAACTCATTAGGATTTGGCATCATAAAGATAAAAGGTCAGTGTTTTAATACACAACTGCTACAGGATGGTTTGAGATTTTGCAGCAATACAGAGTGGCCTTCTAGAAAAAAAAAATGAATAGCTATCTACAAGGCAAAAATCCCTAAAAGTCATTTATTGCATTTGTTTACAAAAAAATTGTCAAATTCTTAGTCTCTCATTTTTTTTCTTGAACTCCCATCACTTATAGGTTTGTAATCTTTCTGTGATTCTCAGGCTTAACTTTGATATTTGTCAATTTATTATCAGTGAATAAACCTGGGAGTACGCCTTAAGAACTCGACTACCAGCTTTAAACATTATTCTTGCCTCTAACCTTTTCTCCTCTATACTCTCCACTTTTGCAATTGTTCTGAGCTGGAATAAGATCTGTTTTTTCTAATCAAGTAGAAAGTCTGCCCCTCTAAGTTTTTGCTGCTTTGGTTACATAAACATACTTGTTCAGTAAGTCTGGTGAAAGAGGCAGCAACGGAATCAGTAAAGTTTACTCTTCCTCCTTAATTTCTTGGCTTCAAGCTGTAAAGCAGACCTCCTTATTATTGACAAATTTATTTTTTGGCACTTCCTGTCGTCATAAATTGCATCCTGACAACACGAGCAAAGAGCACGAAGACGACAAATTAAGAAGCTGGCATCGAAGTCCGTTCTAACCACATCCTTTGAGCTTGTCCTCTTACCTCATCTCTTTTACTGTAGTTGTTCTGGTGCCAAATACATCTTGCTTTGTTGCCAAATATGTGTCATTAACTCACAAGGATTCTATGGTCTTGTGGCCATGTAACAATTGTGATGGACTGTTATTTAAGAATGGCAGTGGTTTGAGAGTTGAAAACAGGGTTTTCTGTGTATCTGATGTTGGGATTTTTACTCAATGGTAAAAAGCTTGCAGCCCAAGGGACACAGCAGCAAGTCCCATGTCTTTTTATATTATCTGGGCTTTGGGGTTTTGTATTTTCTGCAAGGAATTAAAAAGACTGAAGAGGAAGAATAAAGCTTTTAGAGATTCTTGTAAGTCAGTAGATGATCAAACTTCAGTTGTTCATTTTTATTCATGTGTATCAAATTCATCCCACATAAAATCCTATTTCCAGGAATAATACTCCAGTTAGCTGATAGGACTTAACTGTGAAAGCCCAAGGTCAGATTTTCCACCTAAGTCTTTATGCATTTGTATGTTTGGTGGATATTAATCCGATATCTTAATAGTGAGAGCATGATAGTTGGGCGCTGAGACCTTGAATCAGATATCTGTTAGCCATCGTTTATGCTTTTTATTTCATTTTATCCCCTCATCCAAAAATGATTGCCATGTTGAAATGAAACTTCCTTTTTTGTTGCTGTCTTTAGTAAATCGTGGGGGTTTTAAGCCATGCTGTAACACAATCAATAAATTATGCAATAATACATTTATTATAAGAGAGGGACTATTTGCTTTCATAAATGTCAATTGCATCCAATACTGCCTCTCTTTTAAAAAAAGAGTACTTTTGCTGTTACTGAATGTTGTATGTCTAATTGGTGACAGGCTTTGTCCTGAAATTAATGCTCAGCTACAGTTATAATATCATTATGTCATAACAGTGAAAAGTTCTAATTAAGATGATCTGTTTGCCAGGAAAAAGTTTAGTATATCAATTAATCTATTTTATCGGGGGAGTATTGCCTTCCCCAGCCCCTATCTCCTGGTCAGAGCCTGAATGATGAGAAAAACATTACAGATGCATGCTGCATTGGACAAAGAACACATGCATGCATTTAAATCATGTATATCTTACTTTTTACTGATGTAATTGTGAAATATGTTCTTTTTGCATTCATAATTAGGGGGTGTAACAGATGGTGAAGGCTTAGTTTAAAATAATCTGTCATTAAAATAACCTAGCCTACTGGTAATTCTTCACTGTAACTGGAGTTTAGGTCAGGGTAACAGGGTTTTTTGCAGCAGTGGAATACGCTTGAAAGAATTAGGGACTTCATGGATAGTAGGAAATATGAGGATATTCTCCAGAAGGACACCATAGTAAGACTCCAGTGAATTAAATTTGCCTGTAGTGGGAATATGCAAAAACGGCTGGGACAAAATTCCTCTGACAAATATAAATCTATTTAGTATGATGCATTATACATTAGTGCATATTCGGTCAAAGTGGTACAGTGGGTTTCATATCCTGAGAGGAAATAACATCACTATTCTGCAAATACTGTAAAAGGTACTTAATATTTTGTGTTAGAAATCCATTTTCATATTTTTCTTATGTCAAAGGATATAAACTATAATTATTGGCATTATTATTCAGAGGTGCTGTAGGTAGTGACTTTTACATCTGAGTCTCACTTCCTTTGCGTCTACCACATTGACTTGTTGGTATGTGACAAAGGAAATCTTGTATCCGTCCTGTCTAGGTAGTTTAGAACAATTTTCAGGAATAAGAAAATTGGCTTAATAAATCAGATACTTGCATGTCTTTAAAGCATTTATTTTAGTGTTTCCTCTACTATTTCGTTCTCTAATAGCTTTGAAGAAAGCGTATAGATTTCAGCATGGTATTATGATAAATCTTCTCAAGGAGGGGCAAGCATTAACATTTGTGTCGGCTCTTTTTCATCTTAATCCAACCTTGGTTAAGAATCAGAAAATTCAACATAGTGGGTAAGAAGATGTAATTAACCCTTTGACCCCGTAATCTTAATTGGTGCCTGTTGAAAACAGTGGGGCAGTGAAAAAAAAAATAAAATTAAAAAGTAGCCTGTGGTGATTGAAACAGCATAATACATAATGGTATTCTGAAATCAAAAGTACTAGGGAACTTCAGCTTTAATCACATTTTGCATAAAAACAGTTAAGTGTGGGTTTAAACAAGAAGTTGCCAGCCTTGCTTAAATTGGGTTGTGCACAGTGTTGGCATTTGAGGTCACCCTGACCCTTTTTCAGCTGCCACACTAGATGGGATAAGACTGAGTTTATGACAGTCAATTTATAAAAATAAAAAAGAAATTAAATCAAAAATATTTTCCTAACAGAAGACACTCTACCTTTATATTCATGGCCTCTGCTTCAATGAAAATAGGACATGTTATGTAAAGCCAGTTACATTTGCAGGTGCTATTTCTACATTACAGTTGATGATAACTGTGGAAGCTCTGACACAGCAATCCTATCTGCCTTTGAACTGAATGAAACTGCTCAGAAATTCTGGCTGAAAATTACACTGTGGTGCTCATTTTGAGAGAATGATTTGAAAGCTGACTAAATCCAGTACCCTTCTTGCATTTATTGTGTACTTAGTTATACATAGGTAATATGACTGATACTTCCAGAGATTTCTCATTAAAACAAAATTCTTTGTAAACAGTTAGTATACAACAGCATGATATACTCTTCTTCAGTATATAATATAACCTCTGTTACATTGCCTTGAACCTTCTCTGAAGTCTGCTGCTCTCTTGGCATGCACAAAGGACGTACGCTTTATGAAAAATTGAAAAATTTCAACACACATTACTTAAATAATAAATATTCATAAATAATACCTATGAATAACGAATGAGACAGTCCTTCAGAACTATTGTTTGACCTGTATAAGGAACAATAAAATTGTCACAAAAGTGGTCCATCTCAGCCCTTTCATACTGGCGGGAGGAACTGCCTTGCATTGGAAAGTAGCTGTTTCTCCCTATATTTTTATTGTAATTTTTCTTAGATATTAAGCATTGAGCTTAGGACTTGGGACCCTTGTTCTAATGTCTTTGTACTGAGGGCATAGAAGTAGTTAACTGTTCCATTAGCTGTTAATCAGTGGCATTTTCAAAATATGATTAAATACTTTCTGATTTTGCTCTATTGAATAAAATACCAAATTCGGTCAATATTTGTACCCAAGGATAACTTCAGGGAGGTGGGAAAGGAAATGGAGAAAGAAGGACTGACCAGGACATAGTAGGCTCAATTGGCATAATGAACTGATTTTATGGCATGGGAAGTAACTAATCACGCAAGAAGCCAAGGAGTTGTGGGCATGCTGCGTTGGCCCTGCCAGTCCAGCAGTGGTGCCTCCCTAGAGCCTTCGTTGTAAAACTAGGAGGCAAAAGTAAGGAATAGTCTCTCAGAAAGAAAGAGAAGAAAAGGGTAAAGAATTAAAACTGCTTAACTGAAAGGTAACAATCAGAGTCAATGGCATGGAAAAGCAGCAAGTGCTTAAGATGTCTAACACTCCTCACTTTAACACTCTTCCCAGTTGCTGATGACTTTCTGGACTTCAGTCATGAAGGCTGAAATTTCTTTGTACAGTTGTGTCAACCAAAGATAGTTTTATTTATATTTTTCCAGCAAAATTGGTTTCAGCCAATTCCAAAGCAACACTGAGGAAAACATTTCTGCCTTATCGGTACTAGAAGCTTTCTTCAAACTTTTGTTTTATTTAGAAGTCTTAATTCCTAAATAAGATGATGTGTAAAAAAGAAGCAGGAAAGCCATCAGTGACTCAGAGAATTATATTTTGCTGTTCTTAGAAAAGTCTATCCAGATATGCTGGATAATTACGCACTAATGTAAATCCATCTGAGCAACTTCAGTCTTAGCAGCTTTACCCACCTGTTGGTTTTTCTGATGTTCCTCAGTGGCCTGATTCCTGGGTACATGAGCATTTACGTGGCATGCCTTCCCACCAGGTTGTGCGCCAAGGCAGCGATACCTTGCCACAGTGCAGCATTAGACACACTCTGGTCAGATCTGTCATTATCTCAACCCCTTGTGCCCCACACTGTTGTGGTTTAAGCCCAGCTAGTAACTCAGAACCACACAGCTGCTTGCTCACTCCCCCCACTTCTTCGCCTCCCCCTCCCATAAAGGGTTGGGGAGGAGAATCGAAAGAATGTAACTCCCATGGGTTGAGATAAGAACAGTCCAGTAACTAAGGTATAACACAAAC
>JANHGB010499284.1:0-34102 GCA_026283785.1 Coracopsis vasa
TCTATTTTTATTGCTAACTAAAAAAGCCTTACATGTTAGTATTCTCAAACAAGATCAGCCCATAAATGCATAAACACAGTAATAAATGAATAAAAAGAAGTATTATAACAATTCATATGATTTTTATAAGCCATCATCACCATGCGTAAGTATGTGTCTGTTCACTGACTTCATTAAAAGCAAGACTGTGGTCTCCCACATGCTGTTATATTGGCATAAAAAGATCATACAGAAGCAGCAGATGGGGTGAATAAAAAAAGAGAAAAGAACCTCCTATTGCAAGACAAACAGCCACTGTAAACAACCATAAGCAACCACCTCTGATGAAGGGAGTTGCATGAAAGTGCACAGGGTGGCTTTGGGAAGCAGTACTGGCTCACAGGGTTAATCTCACACATGAGACCAAATGCCTACCTATTTGTGAAGCAACTTTCATGGGGAAAGAAGCAATATACTTCTCTACATCACCCTTTCTCACTGGAAAAAGAAAGTATGCTTTCAGGAAAGCCCTGGACTGCTTAAAACACTGCTTTTTTCCATAGTTGTATCAGCAGGACTTACATGTATTCAAGGACAGGCTATCATTCTAGTTGCTGCAGTCAGAAATTGGACATACAAAGGATTTTGGGACACTTGTGCTCCCTATCCTCTTTTATCCCCAGGGCGTACATACTGTAATGATTCTCAGATGTTCCTCCTGGTTACAAGACGAAATGTAAACAAAGACTTCAAACTTCAGTGAACTTCTACTTCAGTTACTTCGGTATCCTCTTCTTATGGCAACTAATTTACATTAGTCAGAGGAATGTGATTTGTATTTTCAGTGCTCCTTTGTTAACTACAAACATGCTATTTTCCCTTGCTTGCATAATGTTTGCCTGTGACATTAGCACTGCCCAGACACAAAGCTAAACACACTACAATGTAGTTCACTCCCTTCTAATGTGTAGTTTCTGTATAAATTAACTTTTCAGAACATTTACATTGTTAACCAATGTTGATGCTTACACGTTTAATGTCATAACTGCTCTTTAGCACAGTTCATTGCTCAGAACTTGTAAGTCGCTGTAGTCCTAAAAATTCTCAGCAATCTACGCTATTGTTCAGTTACTGCTGTAAATTCTTAGCAGCCAAAATGATTGCTATATTTTGTCTATTTCATACTAAAAATTAATATTTCTAGTTCATCACTTACATTATTGCAACTCAGAAAAATAAAATCTAGTATTTACTGTTTCTACTTCTTCTTCCTTACCTTCTCATATCCTCCTTTATGTGCAGATTGATCAGCTCTTTCGGAACATGGAAAGAGAGGGTGGTCTCAGCCATCTGTTCCCGGATCCGCATCCACTTGTTGTCAGAAGTAGGGAATCTATATAACTTACAGATTGGGTTTTTTAACACTGCAGAAAGGAAAGATTATATCATTACTTCACTGTGGTTATATGACTCTCTGAAAATTTATGACAAAAATTATATTCAAAAATAATACATTATTTCCCGCCTTGCTTCCAGAGTTAATTTTAGAACCATTACAATTCTATTAAAAACATTAGATTGTTATTTATTATAGCAGCATGTGGAGGACAAAGTATGACTAGTAGAGTAGATAAATCATGTTTTCCCTGCACAGTAGGTATCCTGTGAATTTAGCATTTCAGTGTAGTGAGAATGTAAATTATGGTCTCTATTCTTACACTTTGGCTACAGTTGGAAAAAATGAAATGCAGAAACAGACAATGAACTCACACAGTCAACGCCATCACTCACCATCTGCTAGAATCACTCACGTTGCTAATAAATTGCATGGGACAACTGAAGCATGCCTCAGTTTAGCTATACCTAATACATCTTCTCCATGATATGCACACACAGAAATCACGAATACAAACAGATGGTGTGCATCTGCATTAAAGGAAACTTGACCATTGATGTGGTCAAAAGGATGTCATTTTATAGTCAACCTGATCACTGACTTCATCAATAGACTGCCACTACATAAAAATAAGTATAACAAACCTATAAATATGTTACACACACTGTTCTCAGTGTCTATCTTGACAAGGGAAAATCACGTTAGTTGATGTCTTGGAAAGTCTTGCTTAAAAACCCACCATATTTTTTATCCTAAAGCTCTCATCTGTTAGCTACGTTTCTGTTCAGATCTTACAATGATAAAATAAAGGTGAGAAATTTCTATTCTCTCCTTTCCTTCCTTATTTTTTTTTTTCTCCTCCCTACTCTTAACTAATTTTGCAGAGAGAGCAAATGAGGAAAAAGCTGAGAAAGAGAAGTTTGATCTGACAAGCTTACTCAGAGACAAATGACTGTCATTTAACACACACATCATACAACTCAGAACGATTTTGGACCGCCATCCAAATCCTCCAGCAGTACCTTTCTATCAGCCTTCTGGAAAAAGCTAACTCAGAGCAGGCTTCAATTGATCTGCCACTGAATGGTCTATATCTCATAGGAATGCATTTCCCATGTGTGCTGCAAGGAAACTTGCTGTCAAAACAATATCTACTAATAGAAATTTCAGCTTCAGAAATCACTTCCACCACTATTGCTTACATAGGCTTATTTATGGGGAATGAAAAACACAGACCAAGTTTTTGAATATACACAAACTGTCTTGTCTATTTAATCAAACTCTTTTTAACAGAAGTCCTTTCGGAAAGGCCTAAAACAAGACCAAACTTGAAGAGAAACTGGAAGTCTTTTTAGAGTCATTTTGTCTTAGCAGCGATTTTACTTACAAAAACTAAATTCTGACTTATGAAATATGCCTAATAGATGCTTGATAGCTATGGCATAACGTATGCTGAATAACAGCAATTTTTCTTTACTGTTAATACCCCAAATACTTCAATGTGCAAGCATCTTAACACACATGACACGGCTCCAGAAATCTCATCACGCAAACTTAACTAGTGTCTACTACAAAAAAAATCCCATCCAAGTCCTTTGCCTAGGATCAACTTAAACCTTAGTGTCTGGGCTTTATTATTATATTACTTGATTAAAATATCCTGTAATGCTTTCCTATTTTCCTCCTTTTATGCTGAGATACTTCTAATTAACAAAATCAGTTTTGTCAATACTATCGACAGCCTTTGTAAATCCACAAAGTAGATATATGGCACCAATCATCTTCCAGTAACAAGACAGGGAATGACAATCTTCAGATGTCACGGATGGCTCAAGAAACTAAGGGCTAATTCAGGTCTGCCCTTAAAGAGACACTTGTCAAAACACAGATGATGATTTAATGGTGATTTTGCCATTGTTGTGTGGGTGGCATTTTTTGTGTATGTGTGTGTTTGGTTGTTGTGGTTTTTTTGTTTTTAATTCCACCTGTTCTATAGGAAGCAGGTTGATAATTTTTTATTACTATATTTCTAATATTAGGATATTTTTTATTAAGATTTTTTCAAATATATATATTTCAAATATATATTATTTCAAATTATGATGCTGCAGGCACAAAAGGCTCTTTTCTCTATTTTACCTTATTATATCTAGTTCCTAAGAAGTTATCAAAGGATGTTTTTCTAAGAACAGCCCTTAAATTTGCACTCAATCTATTACATTCAAAAATTCACATTTGTCTGTGAGAACCTAACACACATATGTAGCTCCACAATTTCTTTCCTCCTATCTCCCCACCATTACCACAACCACCACGGGGGAAAAACAAAGCCAAACGAAAAAGCCCAGCAAAACTGCAGCATGACAGCAAGGGAGACCAGGAATAACTTTGAAAATGTCGATCCAAAAGTTGTGACTTTTATCATTGTTAGAACCATTAAACTACAATTCAGGTACTACCTCCAAGTCTGAATTTTCAGATGGGGATAATCTCAAATGTGTTGCAAGTTTTTTTTTTTTTAAAAATAAATAAAAAAAATATATAGCCAAAACATTTCTCCATGGGTTATGAAGAAAATTTCATTTAAAAACTCAGAAAAAAACCCTATTTGAAGTATCACTAAAGCTTGAGATCATAAACAAGAGCTGCAACAGACTTGACCCCATGTGATTCCATAAAAATCTCAGATGTGTTTTCCTTTCCAATTACAATAATAATTGCTTTCTAATTACAAAAAGTCATCTAAAAACAAATTCCAGAAGGCATGTAAAACCACCCAAACAGTAAGAATGGCAAGACTAGATCTGTTTTTTAGAAAAAGTAGTTATTAAAATGACTCAAACCTTCATAAAAGCAATCCTCCCTATATTTAGACAGTGATCATGAAAAACTCTGAAAAAAACCCAACCCAACAGATGAACTGCTGTGTTTAAAAAGAGAAAAACCTATTCTAAAAGCCTTTCTCTACGGCAACAAAGCCTAAAAGCCAATGCCATATATTTAAGTAGCCATATTTTTGGAAATTCTCATTTTTAAATTTAAAGACCTCTGTGGTTTTATTCCATGCAGTATCCTTCACACTGCATCCCCTTCAAGTAAAATGAAATCATAACAGAAGATTGAATACCTTTTTTCATTTTTGTTTCATATCAAACATAGATCAAAACATACTGCTGCCATGTATTAATTTACTAACAGCGTTTCTAACTACATCTTCTTTGTCACATAGGTGTATTATGCGCATAACCTCAGGAAGAATAATTAAAATTTTCTTAGTTTTTGCTTAATTTCAATTACTTTTATTCTCTTTTTTATTGCAAAGGGCAATTTATTTACGTGCAAACAATTGGCAAACTCTCCAGTGTTATAAACAAATAACTGAATTTCGAGACACATAAAGTTAATCTTTTGGGGTATAAATGGAATAGTGATAAGCCTCTGAAATATGATACTCATTCCCACTCGCTCGATAAGTGCCTCATAACTCACTTGAGGGCTGCGAGTTCCTTATATTAAGATTTAAATTTCAGAAGAATGCCAATGTGCATCTATTCCTACAGACTTCAAGATTCACACAGGGGTATTTTTTCAGTTTCATAGTTTTGAAGGCCTGATAAACCACAGGAGATAGAAAAAAATTTTTTTACAATGGTATACACATGTACTAAATACATATCTATATGGAATATATACTGCACTGTAACAGTTCTGTGTGTACACAGCAGGGAAAGTAGTGCAGGCAACGCTGATGTTATCAGGTTGCCTGTAACGTACTTCTACTATATTATTGATATTGTTCCTTTCCCTTCAGTCCCTGTTTTTGATTGCCTCTAATTCTGCCACAGAAATTTGTCTGGTTTAAACCGATTATTTTCTGAAATTTCCAGCTGCACAGAATGAGGCCAGAAATCTGCAATAGAAAATTCTGTGCTTTATAAACTTGAATTCTGACAGTAAATCTTTTACAGAGATGTGCAATTTCACCATATACAACAACAACATAAGCATTGGGAGAGAAATTACAGTACGTAAAATCTCAAAACTTGAACTTTACACCTCCTACATGCAGCAAGGGTCTACCTTTACTGAAAATTCTTGCATCCTTCCCAGTTTCTAACACCACCAAAACTATGTACATGACGCTCATACAGAGTGGATGAATATGTTTTTGGGCAGAGCTTCTATGTGGTACAATATGCTTAAGGACGACACTGGCACCCATGTGAGAAAGCCAGTCTCCAGACAACACAGGAATTTGATCCACATGAAGCACAGTCACAGCAGTGTGCTGGGGAAGAAGTCTGACTGGGTGGGCAAGAAGTTTGAGAATATAAAAGGGGAGCTAAAATTTTGTAAGAAAAGAAATTGGGAATTCAGTAAAGAGACTGGGACTGACAAAACCTGGAACTAGTGCCAGGTGTCAGCAGGGAAATGGAGGCAATGCTGGAGTGAGAAGAGGAAGTCACAACTACAGGAAACAGACTGAAGAGTATGTATTTATTAGAACAAACTTCCTGTGACTGAAAACTCTTTCCAATATCCTGTGTGCTGTCATTTCTTGTATATGCATCTGCAGTTCTGATTTTTCCCCTCAACTCTTTTAAACAACAAAATATGATAAACCAAACAAAAACCAACCCTAGTACTGTTGGGAGGGGGTTTTGGTTTTATATTGTATGTTTGCATATGAGAACCATAAATGTAGAAATGTTAAGCACTGTCTAGATAAATGAAAAAGTCATGTGCAAATACTCTTGACAAAGTGATCTAGACTTTAATATTAATAAAATTGGCATCTACCTTGGAAGTTCCAACAAAATACAATCCCCAAACTACTGCATTTCCCCATAAAAATAAATAAAAAAACACCACAAACCCCCCAAACGAACAACAACAAAAAAAACAACAACAAAAACCCCACAAACAACCCAATCAAACTCAGTCAACAGAGACAGCAAATTGAATGTTGTGAATCAGTAACATTTTCTCTGCACAGAAATGTCATTTCTCTAAGATCCACTTATGTGGATGACATACAGAATCAGAATCAAGGAATGGCTGTGCTGAGTTAGGCCGAATTGTTCAACTGACTCTGTATCTTGTCTCCAAGAGCTATAAATAGATACCTAAATATTCAAGATACTCTTCCTGCCTCCAGCGATTTTCAGTTCAGGAATTTCTGAAGCCAGATGTAGTTCCTGTGTATTTAGTAATTCTCAATGAGTATCATTTCCACAAACATATCTAGTCTCATGTTGAACTGTTAAAAAGAAATGGCAGCTCTGAAGAAGAAATTTTTCCTTGCTTTTGATCTAGTCTCAACAAGTCACAGAAACAAATCACAGCATTCATACATACATGGAAAAAAACTATTTTTTGAAGGCTTCCAGTGCTTCCTTCAGACTGCAAAGCTAGTCTAATAAGTCTGTCCTATCAGTGAAGTCGTATGAACAAGTTTCAGTAAAGGCTTTAAAACTTCAGTAACACTTGCTCTCAAATGTATGCAGCAAACACACAGAATTCTTGACAGCACTGTGGTTTCAGATGACCCATATAACTTATTTGTGACATTGTTACTCCAGAGTAATGGAGATTCATAAACTTGGGCTAATAAAACTTTTATGGTGCAGCATATCAGCATGTAATATTTCTCAGTATAATGAAAGAGAAATAGATCTAGTTGAACACTGGACACTTTAGTCCAGAGTTCACCCAGAACTGAGAACACCCTGCCAACAGCTTCCTTCATTTTAGGACATATAGCTTCCAGATCAAACTGAAATTGCCACTTCATCAACTATGAGAGAGATTAATTCTCCAGGGTATGCAGTTACAAATAATGCATAATTAACAGAATGTTAAATGACAAAACTATCAGGTTAATTCCATGCCCACTGAAGCCACTGACAGTCTTGAAAATCATTGAATGGTAAAGACATAGAAGTGCTTGTTTCAGAAAGCACAATTGACATATATTTCTGGAAGTTTTCCTCACATTTTTCAGTAAAATGATACTGTCAAATAGGTACAAAACATTAAAATATCAAAAAATTGTGCATCATTTGAAGAGCCTTTTAAGAGCTCTGCCCCAAGTCTTTGTGATTTCTTCAGGATATTACATAGCATTACAACACTCATTTTTTTATGGATGTTAGAATACTTACCTGCACTTAATGAAGGCAAATTGTCTTTACCACTTATGCCTTCAGTTGCTGTACATTCACGAATCAATGCACACTACAAAAGAAATGCAACAACAAATGTAACACATTCACGTGTTACAAGGAAATTCATAGCAGTTTATAAAAGGCAGACTGAAAAACATCACTGATAATGTAACCTCTCAACCCCTAATTATAATTTACATTTTCCCATTCTATTATACTGTAACACAATCAGAGCTATAGCAGAGAAAATGGCAAAATATGATCAGCTATTTCATAATAAACCAGAAAGGTTTCTTACAGCAGAGGTTAAAATAATTTTTTACAAGTTCTGTGCTTTCAGAGAGCTTTCTGGTGACAATGCAGTTTTTACATGCAGTGTCAGAAAGCACTCCATTAAGTTTTAAACAAGGGAAAAGTAGAAACCACAGAAAGTCTTTAAAATGTACTCATAGTGTGTGATTGAAGTAATTTGTTATACAAGTGAATTGGAAGATTTCTTTGATCAGGGTATAAAGGTATTAAAAGTTCGTCGCAAAATCAACAGAGTAAACCTATGTTAAATGCACATTTTTAATGCTTCTCCTACGTCCAGTCAGAAAAAAACAGATAGCCTCTAAAGGTGATAGAGAGCTCATAGGGCTGCCCCAGTTCCTAGATACTCTGTTGCAGAGCTTAAATCAAAGAGCAAGACATGATGTACTGTCCCACCAGTCGATATCTCAGACTGAATTTAACTATCACCTTACACTTCCATGAGGAATTCCCTGTACATAGTTAATCTAATGAATTGTCAAACCTGATTCAGAACTTATTTCTTTTGAAATAATTCAATAACTTTACAGTCTCACAATTGCATCCTCACTATGAACACAGAAACCAAGACTTCATGGCGCAACTAATATATAAAAACTAAGGAATCCTTTAAAGACCACAGAAAATGAAGCTGTCATGAGGCTTGTATTTCTTGACAAGTATTTGAACCCCCTAGAATCATAGAATCAACTAGGTTGGAAAAGACCTTTAAGATCATCAAGTCCAACCATTACCTCAAGACTGCTAAGACCACCACTAAATCATGTCACTGCAGGCCTCATCTACACAGTTTTTGAACACTTCCAGGGATGGTGATTCCACCACTACCCTGGGCAGCCTATTCAAATACCCAATTACCTTCTCTGTAAAGAAATTTTTCCTAATATCCAACGTAAACCTCCCCTGGCACAGCTTGAGTATATTACCTCTTGTCCTATCACTTGTTCACTTGGGAGAAGACATCAACCCCACCTCACTACAACCTCCTTTCAGGTAGTTTTAGAAAGTGATAAGGTCCCCTCAGAACCTTCTCTTCTCCAGACTAAACAACCCCAGTTGCCTCAGCCGCTCCTCACTAGACTTATCCTCCAGACCCTTCACCAGCTTTGCAGCCCTTCTCTGGACCCACCCCAGCACCTCAATGTCTTTCTCGCAGTGAGAGGCCCAGAACTGAAGACAGGATTCCAGATGCAGTCTCACCAATGCCGAGTACAGGGTGATGATTACTTCTCTGGCCCTGCTGGCTATGCTGTTTTTGGCTCCCTCAGGCTAGACAGAGCACATTCATTATATCCCAAATAAATGTGGGAAGCTTCGTTCCACATTTTGAAATGGAAGAAAAGCAAAATGAAAGAGAAGGCTGAAAAAACAGTTCATTTTGTATATCTTGTGGAAGTTTTGCAGTACAAAACCACAAAGATTTCACAGTGTTTGTTGGCTTCTTTGAACTGGTCCCACTGGTCCATTGCTTTAAAAGGGCATTGAAGTTTTTTGAGAAAAATGGTGAAAAAAGGAGTGTAAAATCTATCCTCAGAATTTGGCTCAAAAGCAGACTGCTTTGGCTGAGCAGGAAAGGTATTCAGAATAATTCCCCCAAAGCTACATTCTTACATGTTATTTTCAGACAAAAAAATGCAGTCCTTAAACTTACATTCCCTGAAGCATTATCTAATGTAATTTTTTTTCTTTTCCCCACTAATAACACAATACACCATAGTGTATAGCAATACACCATAGTATTAGGGCTGCAAAAATTCTGTTAGTAAGAATAAGGCTGCAGAGGCAGAGATAGGAGGAGGAGGCAATCCTGTACAGGTATGTCAGTTACCATCAGTTAGGGACCCAGTTAGAGAGACCTTTTTATTAACTGCAAATCATTCAAACTCTGATTTCCTTGTTCTGAGCAGTCATTTCTGAATCTCCTCCAATCCTAAACCTCTTGTCATCATAGAGATAGCCCATCCTTTCCATGCTCCTTCCTTTGCTTTTTTATTACTCTCAAATCCACTCTCCCCATATCAACTTCAACTCCAGTCTCCACCACTTTTGTTTGCAACAACCTGCCTACTTAAAAGCATTTTCCCCACTGCTGTGTGCTCCCACGAAATGCAATTGAACCTTCCCCTTTGCAAGGGGATTCATCTCTTCTTTGGCTTGTTTGTCTGCCATTCTTTCGAGGTTTTCAATATTGTGGGCACAGGCTGCACATAAAAATCCATGGACTTCAAGGGCAGAAAATTAAGGAACTGTCCAAGGGAAAAATCAGATTTATGGTGTCTCTATGGACATTTTTTGATTAGGAGTGATCAAATACGTTCAAGTTGAGATCAAAATTAGCTCTTTTTTTCCTAAAGAAGGGGAGGGAGTAGGAAACTAAGGATAGAATATTACTCTGTAGGTTTTCATTAAAAACTATTTTTAGTTTAGGGATATTAAGTGTACATAGTACTTTATTCTGGAAATTTTTTATTAAGTCCATAACCCAATTTGGAATTAGCAAGATAGGTATTTGGCAAAGCTGATCATTCTAATTAAGGCTGGCAATGAACTGAGTTTCTACCTTTTGATCCTGGGCATCTGTTGTGATGTGGTCTGTTTCACCATCCTCCAGCTCTCCCATCTTCACAAGATTGACTTCAATGGTACCAACTGTCTTCCCACCATCAGAAGTCCTAGGGAAAAAACCCCACACATTGGGTCATCTGCAGCACCGCATGCATTCAGTAAAAACATTGTTGATAAACATTTAGTTCCCACTCCATTCTGCCAACTATGTCCCTCCCCATGGCAGGGGGGTTGGAACTAGATGATCTTAAAGTCCTTTCCAACCCTAACCATTCTATGATTCTATGATTCTAATCATAAACCAAATGTTAACAATAAGCCATATTGTATTTTCTCCAAACTCTTTAAAATAGCACTCAAAGCTTTTACCACAAAACTGAGGATGGGTAAGTGCTATAAATGGTGGAAGAATCCACGAATATGCCAAGCTTTTATTCTAGACATTATTCTCTGTGTGACCTGTGAGAGAAAGGGCTGTAACACTGTACCAATACCTCGCTTATGAGCTGCAATCTCATTGCACAACACACTGCTTTGTTTCCTAACATAATCTGTGAAGAAAGGACATGCTCAGTATATTAATAAACCTCCTGCTAAACCAAAATAATGAAACTAATCTGAATATCACTTTTCCTTTCCAAGTCCTTCTGTAGAGTAATTATTCAGAATCAGTCCCGTTTCTTCAACTATATGGGAGAAGATAATATAGTTCCAGATGAACTCCTTTATTATCATCTCTGCAAACAGTTTACTTCCAATTAAGCGAAAATAAATAGCAATTCAGATTTACATCCCCCAAGAGTACTGCTCACTACCTTTTAGGAGAAACCAAGGTTTAAACTCCAAAGAGATACTGAATGCTTTTCAGCTTTCACTAGTAGCAAAACACCAAGGTTAATGGTGCAGTCTATCTCCCCTGGCTTATTCTGAACAGCTGGATTTTTTGAAAGAAAGGAAGAAGGGTAACAGATCATTTAATAATAATGAAGAAGGTAGAACAACGGCCACCAAGTAAAAATCGGCAAAAGGAAATGATGAGGTTAAGTTCAGCAGAATTGCAAAATCACAGAGAGGAATGAAAAGAATGAAAACAAATGGGTTTGGGGTAATACTGTGTATAATCTCAGAGGCAAAGATGAGAAGTGATGGAGAAGGACAAAGGAATACATTGAAAAGTGACTAGAGGGCTGACAATAAAAAAGAAAGAATTAATTTCAGAAACAGTAATATTAGAAAAAAGTGTTTCCATTAAAAACTGCCACATTCCTAGGGCAATCCCTGCTTCAGGAAAACATCAAAACCCCCTCAACACAGACACCCTTTGAGAAGTTCAAAAAACGGTCCTCACATTGTATTAGTATAAGAAAGAAAAAAATGAAAACCAAACCAAACAGCCTTCTCCTTATTTCACCAACCAGGAGAAAGAGTGCAATCCAGTGCCTGGCCTGCTGCATGGAACAATACCATTCAGAGGCACCACAGCTGTACAGCTCCACAAGATAATTCCCACTGCCTTGGAAGCGCTGAGAACCCCTAAGCAGCACTGCGCTGACACACATTGTCTCCCGCTCTCAGGCAGGGCAGGCCTTGGACTTTGCCATGCACAGGCTTCCCCAGAGTGTCTGCTCATGTCCCAGGTAGAGGCACCCTGCCTCTGCATTTTCCTCTCACAATTTGGCATCGTTTGTATTTCTGCATGCAGCATAAGGCCTTAATTAAGCCAGAGCATGCCAAATCTTCACAGTGACTCAAGTTAAGCACATGCGTCAGTCTTTTCAGGCATGGACACTTATTTATCATGCTAAATCAAAACTTCCATTTTTTACAGTGAAGTCTCAAAATACAGCTACCCTCAAGCTTCAAATTTAAATAATTATTTTGGTTGCAAACCATTATTCTTTAATATGTGACTCATTAAAATACATTCATCTTGTAACTACACAAATTAAATTTGTTCTTATATAAAACCTTACAAAATAGACATAATTCTTCAGATTTTACATGTGTCACTACTTCATTTCCTCTAAGCCAAATTCATTACTGACAATAAAATAAAGGAACAATAAAAAATTAACCAATTTCAGATAGCCTGGCAACCAAAGAAGCCTATGTTAATTAACAAAGCACACAAAAGAAACAAGAAGGGTTCAATGTCCAAAGGGTGTTTATGAGCAAAAATGTACAATAATTTTGAAATGCATGAGAAGAACTTAACTGCCTTCTGAACGAAGAACATTCCCCTGAGTTGCTACAGCTTAGTGGTTTGATTTCATTTGTTTTCTCTTTCCCGTGTCAAACCAGCATGCAAACTAGGCTAACTCAACAATGGACTACAGCATTTCCAAGGAGAAAGGGAATATAACAGACGTTATCAAATCACCTATACCTTTAAAAATCAGAGTAAAATGTGTGGCTTTGAGACTGAAAATTTTTCAACAGCTTAATGTGTCCCAAATAAAGCATACAAGTGGATGACCTCATTACCAGGATGACATAAATATGCAATAGCACTTTGCTGTTATTCTAGTCTGAAAGGAAAATGTTGCATTCATTTGACTTTCAGAAGTAAAATCTTGCCCATCCTTTTTTAGGAAACACATTTTTCTAAGGCTAAAGAGACCTACAAGTCTGAGACTGGCCTACATAAAACAGATCTGATTTAAAACTACTTCAGAGGAAAAGAGTATAAAGAGATGTTGAGCAAAATGGAGCTTAATTTGCAAATGAACTGCTACAAGCCAAAAAGGCATGCTGCTCAAGTAAAACAAAATTAAAAAATAAAAAAAAAAAAGCCAATTGTGTTTTCACAGACCTTGTCTCCCTTCCTTTAGAACACTAAATATTCCCCCTCATTGCTGTTATTAGAGGTTTGGCCTCAGTACTGCAGTGAGCAGTGCATCGCTTGCCTGCACAACTAGCAGTATAGATTTGGAAGTTTACTCTATACATGTTTGATTTCTTCTCAAAATCACTCCTGTTCTGGTCTAATATATATCTAATATTACAATTTGAAACATGCAGTATCTGCAAGAGAAGGTCATGCAACAGAATAAAACTAAACGGGGGGACACTGCATTGCAGTTATACTACTTCCTCCATTTCTCTTCTCTTTCCACATGGAAATATGAAAACACAATTAAAACAAAACAAAACCAAGAAATAATAACAACAACAACAAAAAAAACCCCTCAACCATCCTATGCTACAGGCATGCAAATTAACAAAGAGCTCTATAAATGCCCAAGCAGAAACTGTCATTAGCTGTGTCAGACACTGTGAATGTAAAATATCACTGGTGCATGAGTCTGCAAACAACAGATACATTTAAAACTATCAAGCAACATCAGGAGATTAAAATTTAGCTTGAAAGAAAATTAAAAGTGAAAAACAGAAGTGATGCACTGGGAAAAATAAGTAAAGTCTAGTGATCATACTTGGATAAAAATCTTTATTACTTTGCACTAACAGAAACAGTATTGCACACATACATACACATATAGGTATACACTTCACGCCATTTGCCTGGACAGACAGGAAAAGACAATCTCACACATACACACTGATGCTCAACAGAACATAAGGAGAATAATTAATTAGTTTTAGACTACTTCATAATGCATTACAATAGAATCAGCTTATTTACTGCAGTTTAATAAAAGCAAAAAGTGCACTGTGTACTCTCGCAGTGCAATGAAGACTGTCCCTGCATCAAATAGCTCATGGTCATGTAACAAGAGATATGGTAGACCCAAAAGACAAAGGATTATATCTTCATAAAACTGCAGAGGGACAGTGGGGATGAAGAATACAGCAAGAATAAAAAAAAAAATAAAAAAAAAAATGGAGGCCCATATATGGCTCAAACTCTCGTTTGTGGAGTTGGAAAATTGCTGATTATTTTTAGAAGCTTGGGAGAAAGAGCACCAATGGCCTGCAGAGCATCCGCATTTGGAATATGACCAATGAAAAGGAGATCAAGTGTTAGAAGCACGATTTCTAAACCATATTTTAGAATCCAGTGTCACAGGATGCAGGCTTTGGCAGCAAAGCTAGCAATGTTTCAGTCTATCTCTAACCATGCAGCATAACATGACTGCACACTGCAGTGCTCCCTGCACCTACCACAGCTATAAGCCTGTGACAGTTCGCACTCACTAAGCTGAAGTCACCAAGGACCCATCTTCTGCTGAAACTTGTGGAGGAGATTCCAAGTGAAGCAGTTTGTTTTGAACTTAAAAAAAAAAAAAAACAACAAAAAACAAAACCGCAAACCAAAAAAACCCCACAAACTTCTATCAGTGTTAAAAGCAACACTGCTGTTCTATGTTCTACTCACCGAGTCAAACCACAGACTTTTGAAGCCATCATGAAATCTGCTCAGGCTTTAAAACTACAATTACTTACTAATGCTTCTAATATAAACTTGTAGTTTATTATACACATGGATTTCCCTACCACACTAAGTCCTCAAAAATCACCAGGTCAGTATTAGTTACCTCAAATGCAAGGTAAGGAGCTAGTCAGCACCATCACAAACAGCAGGAATACATGCTCACCTGAATACTTCTAGCAACAAAAGGTTGACCCAAGCATCCAGAAAGAAGGTAACAAGCTAACGGTAGAAAAGCAAATGAGCCGGAAGGGCTGAGAACAGCAGCCATTTGCTTCCAATGCTGTGCACATCAAGTCTCATTGTTGCACAGTGAATATGCAAATTTAGGCCTGCTAATTGGTTCCCATGGCCATACTTTTCTTCCAAAAAATAAAACAAAAACCAAAAGCAAAACAAAATCTCAAGAATACAAGGAAAGAGAAGCAGACAGTGTATTTGCACAGGTATGTCAATTATACATGACAAAGTGAGTGACTGCCTCCTGAAACGCAAACTGCATGACGTGCCATCTAGCAGGCAGCCCCTTTCTTCAAAGCATAATACACAATAAATGCCATTAGTATAGACTAACATCGCATTCTAAGGTAAATAAATTTTTTCACTGTTCAATTCCTTCTCAGTTTTCGTGATCCAATGTACTGTTGATTAAGCTTCATGTCCAAACAAGTTTCATCTCAACTGAATGGACGATTTGCCTGGCTTACAATGCCAAGCCATTGCTCACCTGCTTCCTGTGGTGGATGACATGACATGAAGCAGCCAAGAAACAATTTCAGGATGAAGATCAAGTAAAAATAGTTGTAGGCAGACTTGGACTGAGTTTTAATAGAGAAAAGCAGCTAAATACATAGTATTTTATAGTCATCATTTGCTAATGAAGTCATATGTACATAAACGACTGCAAGAATTAGTGTGCTGCTTTCAAATTGTCTTTAGTTAGTTAAACGTTATGAATGCAACTACTTCTAAAGTGCAGTTACATGTCTTCTGGCCTACTGAACTACAAGACGCTTGCAGGACAGTGCTAGGAGGGAGGGAAGTTGGAGGGACTTTCTTTAACAGAGTCTTGGAGTTCTTTTTTTTGAACTTTCCAAAAATAACTAAGGTTAATTTTTATCTCCTTTATTTAAAGTAAAGAGGTCCAGTCCTTCCCAAGATAAATGAAAATAAGGCAGCTAAAAAAATCAGATTGATAGACAAAAAGATATGGTCCAAGAGGCCAAGTACAGTCACATGTTTAAAGAAAGTCTACACTACATGACTGACAGACATTCAAAGGCATGTTCTCTCAGGTGATCTGTATAATTCATGCACTCCATCCTAGCTCTTGTTTTTGTGAGTTCCATCACTACAGAGTTCTTGTTTACAGGGGCCAAAAGATGCAAGTGGCATTGATATTACCCTAGCTTCATCTTGAAGTACCCTACTTACAATTTTGTACTGTCTACTAAGAGGAGCATCTCAGACAGATGTACCTTATTTTTACAGAGAGAGCAAAAGAGCACTTTTATCTTTTTCTTCTGCTGCTTCTTACATGTAACTTACTGGAAATCATACCAAAATCACCCAGTTAAAGATGACTTTCTTGGAAACAGGCAAACTACCACCACAGGGGAAGCAGCTAATGGGAATACTAATTACTAGCCCTTTACAGAAAACCTCAACCAAGCAAAAAACCACATTGTGCTGTTCTTAAAAGAAAGGCATGGCAAAAAAGATCCTCGAAACGGAACATGAAAAAAATTATTAAAATTTATTTAAAAAATTATTATTAACTACTAAAATAGCAATCATTACCTAACTCGTTCACAAAGAAAAAAAGAAAAAAAAAAAAGAAAGCATACCTGGTTTTATAAATTTCATATTGAAAACCACAATCCCAAGTCTCTACTAACTAAATTTCCTCTGTCGACATCAGTTGCGTACATCATCAGCATCAAAGCAATTTTACAAATTGACCTGTTGTGGTTCTGATGTTTAGACAGACATAGGTGCACAAATCTACAATGAACACTCAGACATTAGCTTAGAGCATCTTCATAGGGAAGAAAGGACAATCACAATAAATTCTTTTGCAGTGGTTTTGTAACTTGATTCCTTAATCACTATGAATGTACACTGGTGAGGAAAAGTAAGGAATTGTAGATGTACGCCAGCCCTTCACAAAATAACTGAGAAAAATACAAGAATATTTCTTTAAAAACACTCATAAAAGACAACGTGTACCTCATAAAAGAGAATGGCATGACATAATAAATGGGGAAAAAAAAAAAACCCATAACACCCTGGAAAAAGTAACCAGATACTATAATTGCACCAATATTTACAGGGCACACCAAAGAACTATTTCCAGATACTTAAATCTTTACTTCAGATCTAGCAAAGGAGTATCTCAGTCCCAGGCAGTCTCTGGTAAACTCTCATCCAAAGTATGTCAACAAGAATTAAATAGAACTGCATGCTCTGATAAGGCTCCCTTATCCTCCTGAGGGCAGCTAATAGGGCAATTAAAGGAAAGCAAGTTCCAACCCAAACCATTCCAGAATTCTATGATAATATTTGTCTTTTATTGTTAGCTGCATAAACAGGACATACAAGACTAAAAATAGTAAATAAAAGCAAATCTGAAAAGGCTTAGAGTTTCAGTTAAAACTAACCTGGCAATCTGTCACCTGTGGATTATTACTTATCCATCTGAACTTTTTATTTACAAATTAGATGGGCTAGATACAAAATACTCTGAAATTTTCCTGACACTTTACATTCTGTCAATTATTATGGCACCTGTCAGAGGCATTCTTTCAGATCAAGTTTTCAATATGTCAATCGGAGAGGCAAAGTTTGTCCCAAAGAACTTGAGACAACTAGAAATTCTGTAACAAAAGACTTACAAACAGTAAATTGGTGTTTGTTTATCTAGCCATACAATTCCATAGCGAGTAATCAGTTCACATGTGATCTGATTGGTTTCTTCTGTAAGAAAAAGTTACCTGCTGGTTAGGCATGACATTATCTGCATTTGGGAGAAATTAAAATCAAGGCATGTGGTTAACTTTGCCCTTTAAACTACACATGTATGCAACTACTATTGTTATAATAGGAAAGTAGGTGTGGTAATAAACCCAAAATACTTCAGGAACTTTCTGTTTAAAAAACATACAGTGTCCTCAACATAGTGACAATACCGCAACATCACTGAAATGGTTTGCAATTTGGGCCTCCATCCAAATCAAACTTGACTTCATGTGAAGGGATAAAGAATGTAACACAATTTTTCTACAGCACTTATGTACAGTATCCTAGGCAGAACATATACATCTCAGTTTTCCTAGTCACAGCTTCTTTCCTCCCAAAAATGTGGCTATGTAGAAGCATCATGAGTTTAGGCACTTGCTCTGTGATGCATACCTGTACCTACCCAGTAATCCCAAGTCTTCATTGTTCTTGCAAAAATCAACTCAACAAAATCCCAGCACCATATAAAGTCCAAAGAATTAATTCAGAAAATCAGCTCCTAAAATGTGTCCCCTAACCTTCAAAAACATTCACATTTTTATACACCTTAGGCTATGCAAGTTAGCATTAAGGGTGAAAACTGAATGTTTTTTCCTCAGTGCACAGCTTTCAGAACTATCTGTTCTGCCCAGTTTTGAATACGGGCTCTGACTCTCCTGCAGCATTGTATGCTGTGCCACTCACATTGCCATCTGAGTTTGGCTGCATATAACAATGGTTTAGGAGATTACAACCAGAACTATCTTTCAGCCCAGCCCTAGTTTTTAATTATGGGCCCTGACTCTCCTGCAGCATTGGTCACTGTGCCACTCATTAGAGTTGTACATCACCCCCATACTGCCATTTGAGTTTGGCTGCATGTAACAATAGTTTAGAAGATGACAACCAATTTCACATAAGAGAAGCCTTGAGTCACTGGGTCCACCATCTTTAAATATGTTTAGTAACCAAACCAGAAAACTGTACAGTGTTAAATCTTTAAACCACACACATCAAATGAAATTTAGAATTTTCTGCTCCTTTCTAAAGGAAACTTTGAAAGAACATCCCCTACTTCAAATTCCCTGCAATTCTGCCATAGACTATCATACTAAAAAATTGCTAACCTTTTCTAATCTGACACAAAGCAAGCCCCAGCTTAAAGAATCGATATTTCATTTTGAGTTTTGTGCATGGTAGAAATAGAAGCATTTCAAGTTGACATCTAATATACCTGAAGTAATACAGAGTTTCATAGTCAAGCAGCAATTATAGAATCATTTAGGTTGGAAAAGACTTCTGAAATCATAGAGTCCAACCATAAACCTGACACTGCTAAATCCACTACTAAACCATGTCCCTAACTGCCACATCTAGATGTCTTTTAAATATTTCCTGAAATTATGACACCACCACTTCCCCGGGCAGCCTGTTCCAATACTTAACACCATTTTGGTGAAGATTTTTTTCCTAATAGCCAACCTAAACCTCTCCTGGCACAACTTGAGGCCATCTCGTCCTATCAGTTGTTACTTGGAAAAAGAGACCAACTCCCACCTCAGTACAAACTCCTTTCAGATAGTTGCAGAGAGTGCTAAGCTTTCTCCTCAGCTTCCTTTCCTCCAGGCTTAACAACCCCAGTTCCCTCAGCTGCTCCTCACAGAACTTGCCCTCTAGACCCTTCACTAGATTCATTGCTCTTCTCTGGATGTGAAATCCCATACGTTATTAATTCAACATAGTTTATAACAGAGGAAAACACTTACCTGAGGGTAAGGGTCAGCTGTTGCTCCTTTGACTTTACCAAGTCTGCTACTCTAAAAGTTGTACAGCCCAGGAAGCTTCGCTAGAAAACAAAGCAGAAAGAAAAAGTAACGTCTCCATTAATTTTTGAAGTTTTAAGTACTACTTTTTTTTTTTTTTTTTGGTGTCCAACTTCAAAATCTTTCTTTGCTACCTAGAAAATATTATATTCAATATAGTCAATTTGACACACTATCCAGTAGAAATTCTTTCATGCACCTTGCACCTGTAGCATGATTACCAGTAAACTGTTAAACTTTGATTTTACAGGCAGGAACCTCTCTCTCTTTTATTAAGTACAGTCTGACAACCTGACAAAACAACGGGCTGCAAAATGTACAGCCATAGGAGAACTTCCGTTCAGCACAAGCACACTTGCATTTTGCATCACCTTCTTTCTATAATTGTAATTTTTAGATTACACGAAATTTTAAGTTTTCAGTATTTTATCAAAGTTGGGTTTGCTATAGTTTTTCCTCAAACCTTAGGCACTACCATCTATGAATTGCAAAAATCTCATTTGGCCAACTTTGCCCCAGAAACAATGGGAAAGAAAATAACAGTCTATAGCCATCTTCTATCCATTTATCTTTCAAATATACGACTAAACATCACTTGGTCTGAATAAATTATAATGAGATCTTAAGACTATGCTGAATTTTTGCAGGAAAATAATAAGAAGTACAGCTTCTTTTCATTACATTACACTAATTTTATTTTACTGTTGGAATGCAAAGTAAAATTCCAAGCTAAATTATACATGTTCTTGGATATACAAATTAAAGAAAATCAAGTTGCTCTGAATTGACATACACTGCATGTAGATAGCAACTTTCCCCTTTAGGGAAATAGAGAATTTGTTGCTACAGAGAAGTGTAACTTCCTCTGGTAAAAAAACCCTGCAGCCTGATTTCTTTCAGGAACACCAGCTGGATATTGAGTGTTTGAATGCTAACAATAAAGCCCTTCCTTAAGATAGGTTTTCTTGCATGTAAAACATACAGTTCAAATCAAAATTCTCAATTTAGGTAAGCACTGACACTAGTCTCCAAGTGGGTAACTAAGTCATCACTTATGGCCCATTCCTATCCATGACACAGGCTTAGATTTCCTCTGCTTTGGTTGGCAGTTAAGTAGCAAAGGAAGAAAGATGCAAGCTGAGAGTCTAGGGGAAGCTGGGAAAACAGCAGATTTGGGAAGTGCTGAACAGGAAGTAAGGAAGGAAAAATAACACAGCCAGACAAGCAAAGTTGATGATAAGTTTTCCCTCCCAAAATGAAACCTGTACTTTTACAAGAAATATGTCCAGGTGTGACACACCTAGAGTGAATACACAGATAGTTCTGCCTTCTTTTAGATCAGTCAATGACAGTGTTTCTTCACTAAAACTCTATGGCAGCATGGTAAGCATAAATTAGTTATCTCTTTACAAGAGTAAGAAGATACATATCCTTAGTATAATAAGAACACGTTCTGCAGCACAACGTCTATATAGCAGCCTCTAGTCTGGTATTTTATGGCATATAAGTGCTTCTATTTTCAACCTTACCATTTGAAAAGAGGGAGGAGAATATTTGGAATGAAACTGATAGAAGTTGGGTCACTTAGGTGTTCCTCCTGCAGCACAATAGAACTATAAACCCATTTAAGAACCCTAAGTCAGAGTTCACATATGACCAGGGCTAAGAAACAATTATACTGCTGTCTTACACAGTCTAGGAGCTTTGGTCATTGTACCCAGTAACCAGCTCTCAGCATCATTATCTAGTTCTCCAGGGTCATGAAATTAAAGGTGAATAACTTTATGGGCTTAAAAAAAAATCTACTCACTTGTCTGGTTTTTATTTTTATGCTTATTTAGAATTAGATTTTCTTTGCCTGAAAATGCAATTAGGAGTTATTTGCAAAATTAAGTAAAACTGTGAATGATCACATGAAGAGAGTTATGCTAATGTTCAAGGGGTCTAATTTCAAACAATGCTGGAGAATACTTTTTCACACTGATTTAGATACCAGTGTTCTACCCTGGGGCCTGAACTGGCAGCCTACAAACCAATCTAACTTTGCACACGTGACTTGGAGAGGCTTTAAAGGCACGCTTTACACAGAACTGCTGCTGTAATGTTAATTATAGAGTAATGTTCCTCTGTAATTTTGCTAGTGGAGTACTTATGATTATAAATGTTAAGATATGTGCCTTGCGTAGTTTGATGAATAATCTCATCTAGCCAAAGAAAAAAGTCTCCATAATAGCTATAGGAAAAGTTGAAACACATCGATTATTTCTCTCAGATTGAACTTGCTGCCAAGCTACAGGTTTTTCAAACACTAGCTGAAGTCCTGAAAACTGTGCCAAGGAGGCCCTGGTAATGCAGGAAACTTACCTTAGGCTAAAAGTTTCAAAATCCAGTTGGTTTAACTGTTTGCAGATGTAAGTCTGATACCTGCACCAGGCGTTTGGTCTTCTATTCAGCTCTTGCAGGACCAACATTTCCCAGCCCCATGAGGTATCTGTATTATCTGGGAGGTTTCTCAGACCCAGAAATGACATCCCAATACCTTTGCCAAAATTTTCACAGATCTACACAGCAAAATAAGTCCTCCATATGTCACTAGTGTAATTTCTTAAGATGGACTCAAAGGCAACTCCTACAGCAGAACTTTTTATACTCTGCACATGAAAACCAGAAAGTCAACAGGTCAGGCTCATTCAGGCAACATGATTCCAAGGCTCTTGATCTCATCCAGATTGCTTGTATGGAAGTAGCAGGAAGTCTAGATACTTGTACTTGCTTCAAGATAATTTCAGTTGAAAAGGATTTTCAAGAACAATGTGAATGGGATTTCAACAGACACTGAGACCATTACTGGTGTCTTGATTTTTTTATTCATTTAACCCAACTTCTGCTAGCAAAAAAGCTTGTCAGCTCCTGTTTAGCAGTTAGGTAGAACACCATTTCTCTTCATTGGGTGTCTGTGTCTGTTGATGGGCTGAAAAACAAAATCAATTACTGAAAAAAAAAATAAATAAAAAAAATTGCTTACTCCAGTATCTGCTCTCGGCTCCTTGTGATCAGGTAGGACACTAGTGCGGACCTGAGAAAGGAAGAAATAAAAAACCAATGCATTTTTTTCCTCATACTTTCTACATTATGGAGATAAGTTTGAAGGGAGGAATATATGTATATATAATTTAATAAAAAATAATTTATAATTTAAAACCGTGATATCTTCTGGTTCCTATGAGGAAAGTCTCTTACCACTAAACTTTTATCAGTCTGAACTTTCCTGATTCTCTAAAGGAGAAAGACTGTGCTCAGTTGTTCCTCTCATAAAATGAGACTCTTTGCCTCTTACCTGAATGTCAGAATTCTTCATCTACAGTTGTTATCTGGAACCAAAATTTTCAACCACAAAGAACACAGTACATTAAAAAGTATTCTCTCCAAATAAGCACTTGCTTTTGCAGGCTGATCTGCCAAAGACATCCCAATCCCCAGTCTCACACAATGTATGGCCCTGTCTCCTCCTACTAATTTCTGAGCATCTTTGAGGTGACAGATATTTGTAGATATTCATAGAAGGAATGCAGGGACAACAGGGACCTCCAGCTGTCCCTGCATTTGCTGCAGGGTGGAGCTGCTTTTGTATGTGACTACTTTCATTCCACAAGAAAATGTATGGGATAACACATAGTAATATAGGGGGGCAGATTTAGTATCTGTATAATTTTATTGTTGAATGTTGGTTAAGAACAGAGAACCAATTAAATAGTAAAACTGAGACAGAATAAGTGTAAGAGAACCTCTGTAACGTCCCTCTAACACGGTGTGCCTGAGCCAAAACAGCCCATTGAATTAGCTTGCTGGTAAAAGGATGCCAGCTTCAGCAACTCACAAGGGAGGCATGTACTGAGCATTAACATCTGTTCGATTACCTAGCCTAAATAACAGATATCCATTTACAGAAGGGATCCCCAAGGAACAGTTTTTGGCTTGATTTCAAAGTAAAACTCAAACTCATTTTGCAAAACTGTAAGCAGAAGACTAATTTTCGTCCCATGCCCTCAAATGCATCTCTTAGTTCTTTTATTCTAGCTGCAACTTCCCGTACAAAGATAAAACCTTCCTTTAAAACAAAGGTAATTTTACCTGCCTGTTTGTTATCCTAAATACAGTGTGTTGTTAGAAAAGGCCAACAAAAATTTACCACAGAGACACAACAAAGTAGAACCATAGCTTTTCTGAGTTAGCTCCTACACCTTGATCCTCTACAGTGAGAACAACTATTTTTCCAGAAAAGCATAAAGATTGTAAAGAAATGCTAGAATTAATGTAATAAGGGCAGCATATTTTAGAAATCTGTGGGATTCCTCTTTTTGATGAAATTTTACATTTAGATTTTTTCCACTAATAGAGCATTAGTATCACGCAGGCATTTGGCTTTCTATAGCATACTAGTACAAAATTTTCTACACCAAATTTGTACCTAAAATTTACCTTTAAATACTTCAAGTCACAGATTAAAACAAAATTACTGATATTTCCTTGTTGGCGGTACTTGTTTCACCCTTCCAGAGGTTGGGAAGATAACTTACAGATCTGTTTCTTAAAAGAAGGAAGGGTGTCAATGACAGGCCATAAGATTCTACACCAGTAAAAAGCGAAGCTTCAAATAAACAACATCTGGCCCAACAAGGAAGTGAGGTATTTCCATTTTCTAATTACTATGGATATCTATTCAGGAAACACAACAAATAATTTAAGAATGAAACTTTCTCTTCCCCACTGACTTATAAGAAGAAGCAGCCCAGCAAGTATTTTCAAACGTGTAATTGGTTTTGCATGAAACTAAGGTGTGCTTTAAAGCACGAGGAAGACTAAGTATCTTTTATGCTTACAGAAACTAATGGACTCCAAACATACACTTAGAATCACAGAATATTCCTTTCTTTTGCTGGATGAAGTCTCAGTTCAGGAGAACTTATTTCTGTTTTTCTGGCCCAGCAGAGAAGTGGAAAAGGATGTCAGCACCAGACAAACCTACAGCATAAGCCTTCCATATACTAAAATTTCATTATTCCAAATGGAGTTAAATAAAGAAAAAAAATTTTGTTGCTTCTTTGCAGTTCCAAACTCAATTTCATTAGTGTCACAATGAAAGGAATAGAAAAAGTATCCATAAACTTAAAGTTTCAGTTCTAAAATACTTTTCAGTGCAGCTCCATGGTTCTTTTGTTTGGTTTCAGTTGGTTTAAACCACTTTATAACCAGTAATCAAACAGCCAAATGTATGTAAGCACCATTTTTGGTGGGACTGGCTGTTTTTCCCTCCTCTCTGAAATATATTTCTTCTGAAAGGAAACTGGATTTTTTGATCCCAGTGTACACAAATATTTATTATTCTTTAGAAACACTTAAAAATATTAATTAAAAAGTCATATATGCGTATGCAAGTATATACGTAGGAGCTACTGTCTAGTCCCTTTCATGTTATCTATTGGCTGAGTTCCCAAACATACTTATACTCTCAGAATACTGCAATTATCAGAATCCTATTATGAGATGTCCACATAGACCCAGGCCAGCAACATTACAAATACAGTCAGACAGTTTGCAACAAAATATAAAATCTAAGAGAGAACTCAACTCTAACCCCAATGCACAAATTAAAAAGAAAAAAAAAAAAGAAATACAAAGGATTTATAAAAGCAAATATTCTCCCAGTACATTGCCTGACTAAACAAACTACTGTACTTTTTAAAACATTGTCATAAATCAACTTTTCCCTAAAGGACCTAATAGTATTCTAAAACAACTACAGAGTATAAATACAAACAAAAAGGCAGATTTCAATCTCAAGCATCCATTATTTTGTTAGAATTTGAGTTTTGTCATTATTTGCTCTAGGCTTTCCTGTGCAAAAAGCAAACCTCCGAAGGGTGAGTTTTAGTTTGGTGTAAGGCTGAACATCCCTGGAATAACACACATTGCAGCCTTACCTTCCCAGACAAGAGATGTATGAAGAGACAAAAGTAAGAAAGAAAAACTGCTTGTAAACTAGGTCAAATGCAAAATGTTTGTGACAAGTATTCATTCCAATGATTTAGTTTGTAAAATAATACAGCTATCTTGTATGCATCACAACTTGCAAACCAGTAAGAACACTAGAGTGGGTACTCATGATACATTTCATTTTCTTTAAATCTCATATAGAACAATATGCACTGAGTAGCTATTCTTATACTTTGTAGTGCATTTATCACAGACATATCCAAGTGTCAAATTTCTCTAGGCATAAATGTTAAATTCAGCTTTAATTAACTGTCCTTTAGTAGAAGGCAGCTTCATATGATTAAAAAGAACATTTCTTTCAGTCATTCATGGCAGTTTGAGGTACATCCACACACACTGTCAAAGTTCAGAAGACTGAATCATTACCATTTCGAAACTATTGTGCCTGCCCTTAATTAAAGCCTTTGCATTTCAGTTTGTGATCAAAGGCCATGTTCACAGGGCACTTAAGTTTTCAAACAAATAATGCTAGATCCTTTTCTCAGTTACTCTAGATTTACCTCATCAAATCACCAGCAGTTTCCAACGACTTCCCAGTACCTATTGCTGTTGGCTGCTCAAATGCACTATTCTGTCACTGCTGTTATATGATACCAGCATCTCACTATAGCTACGTACACACCATTTCAGACAAAGTGTAGGATGACAGACCACTGAAAATAGGCACTGAAAAATTGACTTATACCGTTTCAATATAGCACCTTCCATGAAGGCATTCACAATATCACCTCATCAGTATACAGCTGGCAGTGGTATAAGAACACATGCAGACAATTTTACTTTTATGTTACTTGGAGGTGATCTGGGACAGTGACCATCTGCACCTTTCTTTCCCCCAAAGCCGTTTTGCACAGAAAGTGAACACTGAACTCTGCTAACACAGCCATCCCAGCTCCACAGACAGCTGCCATGGACAGTCAGTCCCCAGCTTCACCACCACTGCCTGCCAACCATGCAGCACCAACCATCAGAGTCAGGGAGTAACCACTTGGTCTTGTAACTTTTTCATCACTGAATTTGTAGCTCCATGTATATGTGCTGGATAAGCTGAAAATGCTGAAATTGTTACTAGCTTCTGCAACAATATTGATCAGCTTTTATAGGATAGATCCCATTCCTGGACATGCAGCAAATTAATTTTTAAAAGAAGATAGTAATGAGACACATTTACCAGCTATTTATTTTCATTACATAGATTAACAATTTGCTAAATAGTTCAATCAGCATAGCGTAGTCAGCAAAATAAAACACTTCAATCAATACTTTGCTGGATACCTGCTTATTGGCTGGAGGACAAAGCCTATACAGTAATTTTCCAACCTTTAGTGCATAATTATTTCTCAGAGTCCATATAAAACAAAAAAGAAATTTTTTTCACAATAGACATGCATCTGGTATTGCAGGGTTTACAGTTCCAATGGAAAGTTGCTATGCAGAGACACTAACAAATGTTGAAATTAAAGATGAAAACAAGTAAAAGGAACATAAGTTATATAAACTTCACTGCTATGCTTTTGCAGTAGTATAATACATATGTTTTATTATATAGTATATTATATAATAAGCATTATATATTTATATTCATTAAATATAAAATAAAAAGTGATAAAATATTGTATATATTTTCCCTACTATCTATAGTAAGGAAACTGGGACTTTCTCTACTATATGCATGCCCTATTATCTGCTGTATATCAAGTGACATTTTCAGCTGTTTATTTATCTGAAAGGGTCAAATAGAAGGGCAGGCATATCTGCATATGGTTGGATACTTTTTACAGGCAATGTTAGATCTCGACTATCGTGCAGAGCGTGGAGTCAGAATAATTCATTTGTGCAGCACTGAGACTATTTACTACCTCCAGGCACACTTTTCAAGAAATAATGTAGGCATAATGTGAGCATAATAGAAAATACGAACTTCTCAGTCTCTAAGAATCATCATAAATCGCTTTTCTTTCCAAATTCTCTGCAACTCAGCATCTTTATCTTCTCTGTGTAGGCTGCACCTTTGCATGCTGTCTAGAGAAGAGTACCAACACATGGTACAAGATAAGCATTACAAGATCCCCCTGGGCAAAGGCTGAGGTGAACAGAATTTAACAGCTTATGTAGGTGCATAACTAGGTGTTTGAATAAGAAGCAGAAAAACACAAAAGCCTTGAGTATTTGACTACAAATACAATTTCATTTATTTTTACACCTTGGGCATGTGATCAGAGTTGCCTCCAAAACCTCAGGAACTCTCTGTATTGAGTGCATCACAAAGAACATGCCACTTTGCAATATCCAAATGGATGTTGAAAGAGATCAAGGAACAGAAAAATCCATACATTATGTGCGCTTTGGATATGCTCAGAGAGTCAGATCAGATGCAGCAAGGCTTATTAACTCAGCACAGTTGCCAGCCACAGCAGAGCGGTACTGTCTTGCACCATGCCTCTTACACAGAACGATACTGACGGTATCTGTACAAGGGCCCACTGCATCTCAGATTCCAGGAGGAGGTTATGGTTCGGGTACAGGGCCTGAGTCAGCCTGGCTGACCACTTACGCTGCTGACACTTGGTCTGCAAATTACCAAACACAAATAGGAGCTGACTGTACTGAAGATGTGCTAGGAGGAAAAAAGGCAGTTCCTGTTAACATTCTTCCCCTGCAAAGCACTAGGATCACATACACAGCTTCTTTCCCCAGTATGCTCCAAAACTGAAACACACGAAACTGAAAATCACACATTTGAAACACAGTTATAACAACCTCTCTGTATCTAGGTCTATTCTCTTCCACAGCTATTCATATGAGAAATAGCTAATCCTTGAAGGTAAAACCCCAAGTTTAATTTATCTCTTAGAGTCAACGTAAACATGAAAAAGCTGTCAAATCTACCCACATAAATCTTTATTACATTTTCAGCGTACACAATGAAAAAAGAGAAGGAAGAAACTGTTTATTTACCTTGTTAATGTAGTACACAGCATGAGCACTAGATTCAATGTTTATAACCTATTAGAAAGAGCTTTTCTTTTTTCCACTGAGAAAGATCTGTCAACTGTAAGGTTATGTGAGAGACTAGAAGTGGCAAAGAAAAATGGTCTTTATAAATTAGACATAATTAACATTTGAGTCTTAGCATCACTAAAAATAGATGCTATTCTGCTGCTAGTAATTTGTTCTTTATTGAAACTTGGGGTACAGATACTCTGCCAGTATCAGTTGCTGCAGTACACCGCTTTACAGGAGAAGAAATTGCTGTGTATTGCTGCACCCAGTTAACTCTCAGCTAAGATTTAATGTAGACCTCTCCTGCAAAGCATTCTTGTTCTGCACCATGAGATCATTGTCACCCCCCCATGAACTGCTGCTAGCAAAAGATGACCTTTGCATTGTGGTTTCAGCACACGCAGTTTGCATGCAGGAAGAAACACCCAGAAGTGATGGTTCAAGCATTTCAGGGGTCCAAAACACCATCTATTCTCAGATAAGACTGAGAATAGGACACAGCACACAGCACTCATCATTTGCAATCATTACAATGACCACTGGTAATAAAATAATGAAATACAGGATTTTTCCTCCATCCCTCAGTTTTTCTGAACAAAGCCCAACCATGTGAAGAAGCCTTCTGTAGTCTTATTATACATACTGGATATTCTAGACATTTCCTCAGATATCATTTTTATATAATACTACATCATGTTTGAAATCTGTAGTCATTAAAACAGCCAGGAGACTGGTTGCTCTTCCCCTTGTCCCCACCATAATTTCTGGGAATCACTCCTTCAAAATCTGTTGCATACTGGGAACAATCCACAAAACCTGAAGAGTAAAAATCCCCTCCAAAGTGCCTGCAATGCCTGCTCTTCCCTGCTGACTTTCACTGTGAAATAAAAGTCACAGAAGACAAATTCTAGCTTCTGTCAGCAAGCTAATGATGGAGCACTCCTAAGCTTTTTTGGTTATTCATTTACATGGGCCAGCCAATGGGGAGTTGTTATTTGCTCAAATCTGAATACCTCAGGCCAGTTACTACAATTCCACTATCCAAAGATCACTGAGACAGACTCCACAATTCAAAAAAAGCAGCTGTTAACTGCAGCCAGGGAACCCCAGATGTTCTGGCAACCTACATCTCAAAGAATACTCACTCCAGAATGATCAAGAAAATAGGATGTAGAAAGATATAGAGAGGCTTTTCTCTCACACTTTTTCTCCCCACCACCACCCCATTCCCCCACTCCATCTAGCTGCGCATATTGCTTGTGCAAAACATGACTGATCTGGCAATTTCTTTGTCTGTCCATATGAGCATCTTGCTCCCCTGAAGCAGCAGACTATAACCCAAGTGTTCAAGCTGGAATTTCACGGAAAAATGCCTTCTGAGACTGAAAATATTCAGCACTGCTCACAGGGCCTGAGGCAGCTGGATAGGGGGAGGAAAAATTTAAAAAAACATCTCATTTCCATATGAGTATCAGAGAACCTGTGCCAAAACCCAATGCTAGAGAAGCCAAGGAAAGAACTTGTACTATAACCACATATTGCAGGGGAGATTTCAGAGGCTACAAGCCAAGAGTGGTGAAAAGCACATCCAGTTGTCTGATAAGCAGACAGCCAACACAGTCTCACTTCAGTATATGACACACAACATAAATTAAGGCAAATATTGCTGGACTGATCAGATGATGAGCTCAATGGCATCACAAAATCACCAGAACACAATCTTCCACACCAAAACTTGAATGAAAATTGCTCTACGAGTATGACTACGTTGACAAAATCAATTGAAAATCCCATTTTCTTCTTTATTGAATAAGCAGTCTATTTTTGAGTATGCTAAAATCTGCATTTCATAATTTGTATCTATTGCCATAAAAATCTTAGTAAGTTCTCCAGAACTCTTACTATAAATTAAACATGACACCATTTACACTGATGAGCCAGTTACTTAAAAGAAGCAAAGTTTATATTTGCATTTAGCACAGGTATTTCCAACACTCCCAGTTCCTCAACAGATTGCAACATTTACTCAAATGGCACAAGCTTATTCACATATAAAATACAGAAAAGAATCTTGCTGCCTTAACCAAATCCAGGCTTTTCAACATTATACAAAATCTCCATCAGTCTATTGACTCATGGGAGCAGCTGAAAATGAAAACTCAGAATTTAAATTGCTCTGCAGCTGGGGCAGTAATGTCCCCAGTACACACCTTCACCTACGTTTGCCATGAGGTACAGAACTGACAAACTATCAGCCCCCACAGAAGCAGCAAATTGTCATGAGATTATCCAGGAAGAAAGTTAAAGATTTCATCCTCTTCCTCTTCCGTTGTAAGGTAACTTTTTAATATGAGCTTTTAAATTTTAAAGTGAACATTTCAGAGCGATTTTGCTCAGCCAATCTCAACCTTTTTCATTTCCTACTGGGTGTCTCTCTTGGGAATTCCAGCATTGGATTTTTCCTGAAGTTACTGCTACATGCAGTTGCAGAAGTAGCACCATCACAAAGAACTTTTGTCACAGAACCATAGAATGGTTTGGGTTGGAAGGAACCTTGAGGATCATTCAGTTCCATCCCCCCTGCCATGGGCAGGGACACCTTCAACTGGACCAGGTTGCTCCAAGCCCTGTCCAACCTGGCCTTAAACACAGCCAGGGATGATCCATCCATCCATGTGAAGACTTAAAATGAGTAACATCATTTCCCTAAAGTCTGCCATGTTTACATGCAGCACCCATTCATCAGTACTCCAGACATCCATAAGAGTTGTTGAGAGAAGCAGAGAAAGCTGCTTCAGCTCTACTATATAAAAGAATATGTGTAGAGTGTATATTTTCTGACTAACCCTACTCCTCTCAAAAACGGTCATAAAAGTTGGAAAAGTGATCAAGAGCCTGATATTTTAATAAAAAGAAATATTAGCAACACAGGGCTCTAAGAACCTCTACATCATTTGCTCCAATATTTTACTGTCACAGATACCACATAATAAAACCCCCTTCACACACTTTTGAACTACACCTTGAAATTATTTTAATTTTTTCTCCCACCCTTGTGACTGGAAGGCCATTCCAAAAAATGATTGCTATAATAGCTCAGAGTAATTTTCTAATTTGCAGCCCAGCATTATTCATGGAGAGTTTATACTCATTTGCTCTTCTGCCAACATGGTCTTTTAGCTAAGTAATTATTTTCTGTTCCTCATCCTGGTCTCCTGATGTATTCATAAGAAAGGAATCATATGCTCTCTCATACTTCATTTTGTTAGGATAATTAGCCAAGCTTTTCCAATACACTGTCATACAACAGGCTCTCCATTCCTCAGACTAGCTGATCTGTTCCAGTCCTAATTCATCTTTCTTGAATGTGAATGATCACATTACTGACAGCTTTCTAGAAAAGGCCTAACTCAGGTGTATTGAACATAATTCCCTGGATTCATACAGGAATCATGCTTGCCTCTCTCTGCAGCATTACATCTGCCGCTCAGTCTCACTTCGATCAACTCACTTACCTGTGCTGTCCTTCACGTAATTTGTTTCCAATGCATGAAACCCTAGTTCATCCAAAAAGTTCATGTTAGTAGAAAATATATATTTTTGCCTTGTCTTGTGTGTGTATATATATATATATATATATATGTACTTTGAGACTACTGTGTTTTCATCCCATTTCTATTATTCCAGACTGAGTGTCTTGAAGCTGCTCCATGGGTAAAGAATTCTCTCAGCTGGCAATTCCTTTTCCCTTAGGAGATCAGAAGCTTTCTTCACACACCAAATTTTTCTTTAAGTGGAAGCTTGAAGGAGTCTCACATATATTTCCAGAAAAGCAAGGAAAATAAGAGTTATCAATAAGGATTTTTCTTTCGTTATTATGACAGTTTGTGATAATGTTTAAAAAATAGTGGAGGCTAAGGGCTGGTGGCAATATTACCTAACAGATGGTAATTCGCTTCTGCTTTGAGGATATCTGGGTAAAACTGCTCATCAGATATACTACAGTAGAAGGCATAAATATAGGTTAGACAATGAGAGGGAGTACCTATAATTTTGGGGGGCTTGTTATGAGCTCTATTTTCTTTGCCTTAGTAGACAGGATCTATCTATTAACAAAAGGCCAGTTTAGCGAACTTATAGCTGTACTTCCACAGACAATGGCCCTCTCAACCTGTAGAACTGCAGTACTGTCATGAGAATGACTATTGTGCCCAGAGTTCCCACATACTTCATCCACATTGTTAGCAATCCAGGCTTGAGAGGTGCAAGGAATTTTCTCACAGGAACCTCCAAAAGTCCCTGGGAAAATAAACATTCCCAACAATCCAAACATTCCCAACTATTCAAATATAAACATTTCCAAAACTATCTATAATGGAAAAAATGGTTTTTGTGCTTTGTTTGGGTTTGTTGGGGTTTTTTTTAATTGGAGAAAGCATTTTGTTACTGAACTACAGCAATTAAACCTGCATACCCGGAATCAAGTTCCTAAGTGTGTAAATACTCCAACAAATAACTTACTGCTCAGCCATCTTTAAATAAATAATCTTTGATAGTGTTCTGACCTTCGCACAACCCCTCTCTCTCTTTTGAGACTGGAACTGAAAGGGGGGTTGTATATTTATTTATTAAAGAAATTCACTGCTGGTTTCAGAAGCGATTTCAAGATAGATATCTCACCTCTCTCACAATCTAAATTAGTTTCTGCTTTAAAGGCAAGAAGTAGGTGTCACCGGACGCAGTTATCACTGTGGGCCTATTTACTCTGTAGCAACCTAAATATAGTTTTGTACCTACAAGACAAGGCAAAAAGCAGACTTCACACAGTTCCTTTACTTCTCAATGCAAAGCTGTAAGAGAGACAACAATGTTAAAAGCATTTCATTGTTTTATCAGTGAAATTAGTCACTTCTGCATAAAATGCACATGATTTTGATCTCAAAACTGTTTTACAGAAGGACTTGTTTTCCTCATCTGTGTACAGGTCACAGTGCTTGACCGCCATATTCAGATAAATCCTTTTCTTCCCACACTACATTATCATCTTTTTTTCTTTCAAGCATAACTGCAAACTGCAAGACATAATCCTTTTCTGTAAGCACAATCGAGGTCTTGCAGAGTTGGAAGCAAGTAAGCTATGAGCAGCCTACTTTCAGACTGCTAAGTAGGGTCAGGAAAGCTGATAGTCATGGCTGCCCGTGGTGTAATTAAATTCTGACTTTTATGAACCACAAAGTGTGAATAAAGACGCTAGGTAAATATTTTAAATTAACTGTTTGTTTCTTTCACAATTTACATACCGATGATGCAAAAAGATCCTAACGCGCAGAGTAAACAGCAAATAGATTTAAATATTTTCACTACTTCAAAAAAAAAAAAAAAAAAAAAAAGATAAGGAAAAAAAGCTCATCGACAA